>JAHHZJ010003491.1:0-139759 GCA_021437245.1 Aegilops speltoides
GACCTTATGTAGATGGGGGAGGTTTGCACTGAAGCCTTGGATCTTCATGCGAGGCGGTCCGATTTGTGAAGTAGGTGCTACTTCAAAGTTGTGTATTAAATTTTCCATCATTGAAAAACACCTGGATACCCATATTATGACCCCATGCAAAAGGAAGAATGCTTCTGACACTTCCTGCCATGATTTCATATGCCACACTCTCCAACGGGCCCTACGGTGTCTAGCCCAAGGATCCACTACATGTGACTTTTAGTACTTGTTTGTGCTAAAATAAGATATAAGACCAAGAAAACTATAAACAGAGCCAACCGTAGCACGTGTTGGCGTGGGTTAGACGAAGAGGGAAGGTTCATAGTAAATCACGGAATCTTCCTACGGATGGTCTGGTTTGTGAAGGACATGCCACTGCAAAGTTTTGTATTGACTTTTTCCTCATTACACAAACAATGGACGCACATATTAGGATCCGACGCAAAAGTGGAAGTGACTCCAACACTTCCTCATGTGATTTCATATGGTCCACTCTCTGGCAGGCCCTATGGCGTCTAGCCATAGGTTTTAGCTGGAAGAGGCCACTCGATGTGACTGTTAGTCTTTCGTCATATTGAAATATGTCATAGGATCAGGACAAACCCAATTAGAGGCTAACTCCTACCATAAATTGTGTTGGGAGCATCAGAAAGTGGGAAGTGCACATAGAAGCCCTTGAACTTGCCGCTAGAAGGTCTGGCTTGTGAAGGAGGTGCCAGTTTAATGTTTTGCATGGAACTTTTTCCTCATTGCAAAACCCTTGGATACCCATATTAGGACCCCATGCAAATGAGTGATTTCGATACTACCCCATACAATTTGATCTGCCACCCTCTCCTTTGAGTACCCTGATATCTAGATGTAGCATTTCTTGGGACGGGACCACTCCATGTGACTTTTAGTCTTTTTTATGTTGGAATACATCGTTGGATCATGAAAAAAACAAAGAGAGGTCAAATCCTAGCAAGCATTAGGTTGGGGGCACCGGAAGGAGGGATGACCACAGTGAATATTTAAACCTCCCGTGAGATGGTTGGTTTGTGAAAGAGCTGCCATTTTCCTTATTACACAATTCTGGGATACCCGTATTAGGACCCATGCAACGGAGGAGTGGTTCCAACGCTTCCTCGTGCGATTTGAGCCCCTTTTTCAGCAAGCCCCATGGCATCTAGCCCTTGCTTGCCTCTGGAAGGGGCCACTTCATGTAATTTTAGTATTTGTTTATGTTGGAATCTATAATATTATCATGAAAAACCCATAGATAGGCCAACTCCAAATTGGATATAGGTCTGGGGCACTGGAAGGGGGAAGGTGGCAGTACTGCAAAGCATGCCAGGTGTGGCAGGTGCAAAGCGGGCTGCCGGAAGGGCGAAGGTGGGGAGCTCACCGAAGATGTCCTCGAAGGCCATGGCGACTGATACCAAGTTAGAGAGAAGATTGCCTCCCTGCACTGCAGTTCTGTTGATGCAAGAGGTACATGTTACATATACACAGAGGTCCAATGTCTGCTGTGACTATAGGTACGCAGGCCAACATCGTGGAAAGTTGGTTGAGATCCTGTAAACTAGGAAAGGACTACAACAGATACATATGATACATGCGGTGTACAAGGAAAGGACTATCATGTTTGACAGTTCTCCGTGGAACTAGGATGGTATGTTGGAAGACAAACACATCTGCCACTGGGCCTCGGTTGTCAGGAGGACAACAGCCTCGCCCAGGGCGCTCGGGAGGGATGGCGCCCACGCACACGGATCGCTCAGGAGGAACGGCGCCCACGCATGCATGCGCGCCCACAACTCCATCCACGTCGTGATCCTCTCCTTATCTCACGATATTGTTGTAACTGATCTTATCGGGTGTACCTCTGCATGTATTTAAACACTCTATGTATGATGAATGAATGTAGACACATTTCACCAGTCTAACTTGGTATCAGACGTCGCTCGTTCCTCTCCATGCTTCCGCCATGAGCTTCCGGCGTCTGCTCCGCCGCACTCGCTCCTTCAGGGACGCCGACGCACCCTTCATCCTCTCTCCCGTCGCCCCCAGCCCCCAGCTGGCTGAACCGGCTGCCGGCGCCAACCCTGTGCCGCCTCCTCGCCTCGCGCCGGTGCCTGCCTCCCCCAACGCCTGGCTTCTCCGCCGCCCTGGTGCCCTCCTGGCGGTGCCCCCTCTCCGCGCCGTGCGCCCCCACGCCAACGCCCTCGCCATTGCACCTCCTCCCGTCCAGGTGCCCGCGATACCCGCTCCTTCGATGCATCATATTAACATCAGGTCTCTCATTCCCTTCAAGCTGAGCCTGGACGACACAACTATTCGAAGTGGCGCCATCTCTTCTGGTTCGTCCTCTGCAAGTACCACGTCGAGGAGCATGTGCTCGAAGAGGCCTACCCACTCCATGAGGATCTGGTTTGGCGAAACCACGACATCACGATCATTCTTTGGATCTACGCAACCATATCTGATGAACTCTACGACGTGATTCAGTCACCAGAGAGCACGGCGTACCACCTCTGGACCCAGCTGTTGGGGAACGTAGTAATTTCAAAAAATTTCCTACGCACACGCAAGATCATGGTGATGTATAGCAACGAGAGGGGAGAGTGTTGTCTACGTACCCTCGAGACCCGGCGAAGCGATCACAACGTAGAGGAAGTAGTCGACGCTCTCCTCGCAATCCGACCGATCCCGGCGCCGTTACTCCGGCGCCCGAGTTCTTGACACACGACAGCTCGATGACGTCCCTCATACTCCGATCCAGCCGAGTGTCGAGGAGAGTTCCACAAGACGACGGCATGGTGACGATCTTGATGTTCTATCGGCGCGAGGCTTCGCCTAAGCTTGCGACGATATGACCGAGGTGGAATATGGTGGAGGGGGCACCGACACGGCTAAGGAACGATCCGTAGATCAAACTTGTGTGTTCTAGGGTGCCCCTGCCCCGAGATATAAAGGAGGGAGGGCGAGGTGCGGCTGGCCCAAGGAGGAGGCCGGAGGAGTCCTACTCCCACCGGAGTAGGACTCCCCCTTCCTAGTTGGAGTAGGATTGGGGAGGAGAAGAAGGAAGGGGCGCCGCCCCCCTCCTTGTCCTATTCGGACTAGGGGGGGGGCGCGTGACCACCCTGGCCGCCCCTCCTCTTCTCCCTCGACGCCCACTAAGGCCCAATAGCCTCCGGAGGGTTCCGTAACCCCGCTTTTTCCGGTAAAATCCGATTTCACCGGAACCATTCAACTCCAAATATAGGCTTCCAATATATCAATCTTTATGTCTCGACCATTTCGAGACTCCTCGTCATGTCCGTGATCACATCCGGACTCCAACTTCTTGGTACATCAAAATACATAAACTCATAATATAACCATCATCGAAACCTTAAGCGTGCGGACCCTACGGTTCGAGAACAATGTAGACATGACCGAGACACGTCTCCGGTCAATAACCAATAGCGGGACCTGGATGCCCATATTGGTTCCTACATATTCTACAAAGATCTTTATCGGTCAGACCGCATAACAACATATGTTGTTCCCTTTGTCATCGGTATGTTACTTGCCCGAGATTCGATCGTCGGTATCCAATACCTAGTTCAATCTCGTTACCGGCAAGTCTCTTTACTCGTTACGTAATACATCATCTCACAACTAACTCATTAGTCGCAATGCTTGCAAGGCTTAAGTGATGTGTATTACCGAGAGGGCCCAGAGATACCTCTCCGACAATCGGAGTGACAAAACCTAATCCCGAAATACGCCAACCCAACATCTGCCTTTGGAGACACCTGTAGTACTCCTTTATAATCACCCGATTCACGTTGTGACGTTTGGTAGTACCAAAGTGTTCCTCCGTAAACGGGAGTTGCATAATCTCATAGTTACAGGAACATGTATATGTCATGGATAAAAGCAGTAGCAACATACTAAACGATCGTATGCTAAGCTAATGGATTGGGTCATGTCAATCAGATCATTCTACTAATGATGTGACCTTGTTAATCAAATAACAACTCCTTGTTCATGGTTAGGAAACATAACCATCTTTGATTAACAAGCTAGTCTAGTAGAGCCATACTAGTGACATCTTTGTTTGTCTATGAATTCACACATGTATCATGTTTCCGGTTAATACAATTCTAGCATGAATGATAAACATTTATCATGAAATAAGGAAATAAATAATAACTTTATTATTGCCTCTAGGGCATATTTCCTTCAGTCTCCCACTTGCACTAGAGTCAATAATCTAGATTACATAGTAATGATTCTAACACCCATGGAGTCTTGGTGCTGATCATGTTTTGCTCGTGGAAGAGGCTTAGTCAACGGTTCGCAACATTCAGATCCGTATGTATCTTGCAAATCTCTATGTCTCCCACCGACTAAGTCCGGATGGAATTGAAGCGCCACTTGATGTGCTTGGTCCTCTTGTGAAATCTGGATTCCTTCGCTAAGGCAATTGCTCCAAGATTGTCACGAAGATTTTCATTGACCCGATGCACTAGGTATGACACCTAGATCGGATATGAACTCCTTCATCCAGACTCCTTCATTAGCTGCTTCCGGCTGCTATGTACTCCGCTTCACATGTAGATCCCGCCACGACGCTTTGTTTAGAACTGCACCAACCGACAGCCCTTCCGCTTAGTGTAAATACGATCCGGTCTGCGATTTAGAATCGTCGGATCAGTGTCAAAGCTTGCATCAACGTAACTGCCACGATGAGCTCTTTGTCACCTCCATATACGAGAAACATATCCTTAGTCCTTTTCGTATTTCAGATGTTCTTGACCGCTGTCCAAATGATCCACTCTGGATTACTTTGGTACCTCCTGCAAGGCTTATAGCAAGGCACACATCAGGTCTGGTACACAGATTGCATACATGATAGAGCCTATGGCTGAAGCATAGGAACATCTTTCATTTCTCTCTATCTTCTGCAGTGGTCGGGCATTGAGTCTTACTCAACTTCACACCTTGTAACACAGGCAAGAACCCTTTCTTTGCTTGATCCATTTTGAACTTCTTCAAAATTTTGTCAAGGTATGTGCTTTGTGAAAGTCCAATTAAGCGCCTTGATCTATCTCTATAGATCTTAATGCCCAATATGTAAGCAGCTTCACCGAGGTCTTTCATTGAAAAACTCTTATTCAAGTATCCCTTTATGCTATCCAGAATTCTATATCATTTCCGATCAGCAATATGTCATCTACATATAATATCGTAAATGCTACAGAGCTCCCACTCACTTTCTTGTAAATACAAAGCTTCTCCAAAAGTCTCAGATGAACCCAAATGCTTTGATCACACTATCAAAGCGCTTATTCCAACTCGAGATGCTTGCACCAGTCCATAAATGGATCGCTGGAGCTTGCACACTTTGTTAGCTCCCTTTGGATCGATAAAACCTTCGGTTGCATCATATACAACTCTTCTTCCGTAAATCCATTCAGAATGCAGTCTTTACATCCATTTGCCAAATTTCATAATCATAAAATGCGGCAATCGCTAACATGATTCGGACAGACTTAAGCATCGCTACTGGTGAGAAGGTCTCATCGTAGTCAATCCCTTGAACTTGTCGAAAACCCTTTGCGATAAGTCGAGCTTTGTAGACGATAACATTACCGCGTCGGTCCTCTTCTTGAAGATCCACTTGTTTTCTATTGCTTGCCTACCCTCGGGCAAGTCAACCAAAGTCCATACTTTGTTTTCATACATGGATCCCATCTCAGATTTCATGGCCTCAAGCCATTTTGCGTAATCTGGGCTCACCATCGCTTCTTCATAGTTTGTAGGTTCATCATGATCTAGTAGCATGATTTCCGAACAGGATTACCGTACCACTCAGTGCGGATCTTACTCTGGTTGATCTACGAGGTTCAGAGCAACTTGATCTGAAGTTTCATGATCAACATCATCAACTTCCTCACTACTTGGTGTAGGTGTCTCAGAAACCGGTTTCTGCGACAAACTACTTTCAAGTAAGGGAGAAGGTACAATTACCTCATCAAGTTCTACTTTACTCCCACTCACTTCTTTCCAGAGAAACTCCTTCTCTAGAAAGGATCCATTCTTAGCAACAAATGTCTTGCCTTCGGATCTGTGATAGAAGGTGTACCCAACTGTCTCCTTTGGGTATCCTATGAAGACACATTTCTCGATTGGGGTTCGAGCTTATCAGGTTGAAGCTTTTTCACATAAGCATCGCATCCCCAAACTTTAAGAAACGACAACTTTGGTTTCTTGCTAAACCATAGTTCATAAGGTGTCGCCTCAACAGATTTCGACGGTGTTCTATTCAGGTGAATGCGCCATCTCTAGAGCATAACCCCAAAACGATAGCGGTAAATCTGTAAGAGACATCATAGATCGCACCATATCTAGTAAAGCACGACTGACGCTCGGACACACCATTACGCTGTGGTGTTCGGGTGGCGGAGTTCTTGAAACTATTCCGCATTGTTTCAAATGTAGACCAAACTCAGAACTCAAATATTAACCTCCACGATCGATCGCAGAAACTTAATTTTCTTGTTACGATGATTTTCAACTTCACTCTGAAATTCTTTGAACTTTTCAAATGTTTTAGACTTATGTTTCATTAAGTAGATATACCCATATCTGCTTAAGTCATCTGTGAAGGTGAGAAAATAACGATATCCGCCACGAGCCTCAACATTCATCGGACCACATACATCAGTATGTATGATTTCCAACAAATCTGTTGCTCTCTCCATAGTACCGAGAACGGGTTCTAGTCATCTTGCCCATGAGGCACGGTTCGCAAGTGCCAAGTGATTCATAATCAAGTGACTCCAAAAGTCCATCAAGATGGAGTTTCTTCATGCGCTTTACACCGATATGACCTAAACGGCAAGTGCCACAAATAAGTTGCACTATCATTATCAACTCTGCATCTTTTGGTTTCAACATTATGAATATGTGTATCACTACTATCGAGATTCATCAAAATAGACCACTCTTTAAGGGTGCATGACCATAAAAGATATTATTCATATAAATAGAACAACCATTATTCTCTCGATTTAAATGAATAACCGTCTCGCATCAAACAAGATCCAGATATAATGTTCATGCTCAACGCAGCACCAAATAACAATTATTTAGGTCTAAAACTAATCCCGAAGGTAGATGTAGAGGTAGCGTGCCGACCGCGATCACATCGACTTTGGAACCATTTCCCACGCGCATCGTCACCTCGTCCTTTGCCAGTGTTTGCTTAATCAGTAGTCCCTGCTTTGAGTTGCAAATATTAGCAATGTAACCATATCAAATACCAGTGCTATGCGAGCTCTAGTAAGGTACACATCAATAACATGTATATCACATATACCTTTGTTCACCTTGCCATCCTTCTTATCCGCCAAATACTTGGGGCAGTTCCGCTTCAAAGGACCAGTCCGCTTGCGGAGAAGCACTCCGCCTGTGCTTAGGTCCAGTCTTGGGTTTCTTCTCCTGAGCAGCAACTTGCTTGCTGTTCTTCTTGAAGTTCCCCTTCTTCTTCCCTTTGCCTTTCTTCTTGAAACTAGTGGTCTTATTGACCATCAACACTTGATGCTCCTTTTTGATTTCTACCTCCGCAGCCTTTAGCATTGCGAAGAGCTCAGGTATAGTCTTTACTAACCCTTGCATATTATAGTTCATCACGAAGCCTTTGTAGCTTGGTGGCAGTGATTGAAGAATTCTGTCAATGACACAATCATCCGGAAGATTAACTCCCAATTGTGTCAAGTGATTGTAGTACCCAGACATTACGAGTATGTGCTCACTAATGTAACTATTCTCCTCCATCTTGCAGCTGTAGAACTTATTGGAGACTTCATATCTCTCAATCCGGGCATTCTGTTGAATATTAACTTCAACTCTGGAACATCTCATATGCTCCATGACGCTCAAAACGTCGTTGAAGTCCCGGTTCTAAGCCGTAAAGCATGGCACATCGAACTATGGAGTAGTCATCAGCTTTGCTCGCCAGACGCTCATAACATCCGGTGTTGCTCCAAAGAAGAGCCTCGCACCCAGCGGTGCATCCAGACGTAACTCTTACGTGCAGCAATGAGGATAATCCTCAGGTTATGGACCCAGTCCGTGTAATTGCTACCATCATCTTTCAACTTTGCTTTCTCAAGGAACGCATTAAAATTCAACGGAACAACAGCACGAGCCATCTATCTACAATCAAACATGAACAACAGCACGAGTTCATGATAAATTTAAGTTCAATTAATCATATTACTTAAGAACTCCCACTTAGACAGACATCTCTCTAGTCATCTAAGTGATAACGTGATCCAAATCAACTAAACCATAACCGATCATCACGTGAAATGGAGTAGTTTTCAATGGTGAACATCTTATGTTGATCATATCTACTATATGATTCACGCCCTTTCGGTCTCCGTGTTCCGAGGCCATATCTGCATATGCTAGGCTCGTCAAGTATAACCCGAGTATTCTGCGTGTGCAAAACTGGCTTGCACCCGTTGTAGATGGACGAGAGCTTATCACACCCGATCATCACGTGGTGTCCGGGCACGACGAACTTTGGCAGCGGTGCATACTCGGGAGAACACTTCTTGATAATTTAGTGAGAGATCATCTTATAATGCTACCGTCAATCAAAGCAAGATAAGATGCATAAAAGATAAACATCACATGCAAATCAATATAAGTGATATGATATGGTCATCATCATCTTGTGCTTCGTGATCTCCATCTCGCAGCACCACCATGATCACCATCGCCACCGGCGCGACACCTTGATCTCCATCGTAGCATCGTTGTCGTCTCGCCAAACTTATGCTTCTACGACTATCGCTACCTCTTAGTGATAAAGTAAAGCATTACTGAAGCGATTGCATTGCATACAATAAAGCGACAACCATATGGCTCCCGCGATTGCCGATAACTTCGTTACAAAACATGATCATCTCATACAATAAAATATAGCATCACGCCTTGACCATATCACATCACAACATGCCTGCAAAACAAGTTAGACGTCCTCTACTTTGTTGTTGCAAATTTTACGTGGCTGCTACGCTTAAGCAAGAACCAGTCTCACCTACGCATCAAAACCACAACGATACTTCATCAAATAGACTCGTTTTAACCTTCTCAAGGACCGGGCGTAGCCACACTCGGTTCAACTAAAGAGAGAGAGACAGACACCCGCCGGTCACCTTTAAGCAGCGAGTGCTCGTGGCGGTGAAACCAGTCTCGCGTAAGCGTATCGTAATGTCGGTCCGGCCGCTTCATCTCACAATACCGCTGAACCAAAGTATGACATGCTGGTAGGTAGTATGACTTGTATCGCCCACAACTCACTTGTGTTCTACTCGTGCAAAACATCAAACCATAGAAAAACCTAGGCTCGATACCACTGTTGGGGAACGTAGTAATTTCAAAAATTTTCCTACGCACACGCAAGATCATGGTGATGTATAGCAACGAGAGGGAGAGTGTTGTCTACGCACCCTCGAGACCAAGCGAAGCGATCACAACGTAGAGGAAGTAGTCGACGTTCTCCTCGCAATCCGACCGATCCGGCGCCGTTACATTCGGCGCCCGAGTTCTTGACACACGACAGCTCGATGACGTCCCTCGACTCGATCCAGCCGAGTGTCGAGGGAGAGTTCGTCAAGACGACGGCGTGGTGACGATCTTGATGTTCTATCGGCGCAGGCTTCGCCTAAGCTTGCGACGATATGACCGAGGTGGAATATGGTGGAGGGGCACCGCACGGCTAAGGAACGATCCGTAGATCAAACTTGTGTGTTCTAGGGTGCCCCCTGCCCCGATATAAAGGAGGGAGGGGGAGGTGCGGCCGTCCCAAGGAGGCGGCGGAGGAGTCCTACTCCCACCGGGAGTAGGACTCCCCCTTCCTAGTTGGAGTAGGATTGGGGAGGAGAAGAAGGAAGGGGCCCCCCCCCTCCTGTCCTATTCGGACTAGGGGGAGGGGCGCCACCCCCTGGCCGGCCCCTCCTCTTCTCCCTCGAGGCCCACTAAGGCCCAATAGCCTCCGGAGGGTTCCGTAACCCCGGTTTTCCAGTAAAATCCCGATTTCACCGGAACCATTCGAACTCCAAATATAGGCTTCCAATATATCAATCTTTATGTCTCGACCATTTCGAGACTCCTCGTCATGTCCGTGATCACATCCGGGACTCAACTTCTTCGGTACATCAAAATACATAAACTCATAATATAACCATCATCGAAACCTTAAGCGTGCGGACCCTACGGTTCGAGAACAATGTAGACATGACCGAGACACGTCTCCGGTCAATAACCAATAGCGGGACCTGGATGCCCATATTGGTTCCTACATATTCTACGAAGATCTTTATCGGTCAGACCGCATAACAACATACGTTGTTCCCTTTGTCATCGGTATGTTACTTGCCCGAGATTCGATCGTCGGTATCCAATACCTAGTTCAATCTCGTTATCGGCAAGTCTCTTTACTCGTTCCGTAATACATCATCTCACAACTAACTCATTAGTTGCAATGCTTGCAAGGCTTAAGTGATGTGTATTACCGAGAGGGCCCAGAGATACCTCTCCGACAATCGGAGTGACAAAACCTAATCTCGAAATACGCCAACCCAACATCTGCCTTTGGAGACACCTGTAGTACTCCTTTATAATCACCCAGTTACGTTGTGACGTTTGGTAGTACCCAAAGTGTTCCTCCGGTAAACGGGAGTTGCATAATCTCATAGTTACAGGAACATGTATATGTCATGGATAAAAGCAGTAGCAACATACTAAACGATCGTGTGCTAAGCTAATGGATTGGGTCATGTCAATCAGATCATTCTACTAATGATGTGACCTTGTTAATCAAATAACAACTCCTTGTTCATGGTTAGGAAACATAACCATCTTTGATTAACAAGCTAGTCTAGTAGAGGCATACTAGTGACATCTTTGTTTGTCTATGCATTCACACATGTATCATGTTTCCGGTTAATACAATTCTAGCATGAATGATAAACATTTATCATGAAATAAGGAAATAAATAATAACTTTATTATTGCCTCTAGGGCATATTTCCTTCACCAGCTAGAGGTCTTCTTCCGCGACAACACCGCCGGCCGCGCCATGCACATCGGGGCGGAGTTCCGCGCGATGGTTCAAGGGGACATGACGGTGGTCCAATACTTCCGCTGCCTCCAACAGCTGGCCAATGCCATGGCCGAAGTGGGCGAGCCGGTCACGGACCGCTCTCTCACACTGCAGCTCACCGCGACCTGAGCCGACGCTTCCACGTCATGGCTACACTACTTCCCATGCAGCAGGCCTTTCCCACGTTCGTGCAGGCTCAGTCGCGCCTGCTCCTCGAGGAGATCAGCCTCACCGAGCGGGAGCGCGCCGTCGGGGCATCCGCCCTCACCATCGGCCACGTCGGAGGCACATCCAGTGGATCGTCCTCCACCGGCGGCTCGTCCTCCACGGATCGCCAGCGTCCTCTGTCGCCACATGACAAGGGCAAGGGGCCCGCCACTGGGAGCCCCTCCGGCGACCGTCAACGCGGCGGGCGCGGCCCTGGTCGCGGCCGTGGCCGCAGCTCCCCTGGCACCTCGTCGAGCTTCAGCATCGGGTGCGGTACCGGCGGCCAGCAGCCCTGGCTGGGCTATTTCGCCCCGTGGGGCTCGCCGGCTCCGATGCCGCAGCAGTGGCGTGTGCCGTGGGCTCCGGCCAACTCGGCCGGCGTGCTCGGGCCACGCCCCGTTGCTCACCACCAGGCCTACCCGGGGCTGCTGGCCCGCCTCCCTCTGCACCAACCTGGGATCAGCAGTAGGCCCTGACGACGCACTTCACCAACCTCCAGCTGCAGCCGCCGCCTTCCAACGTCGAGTGGTTCATGGATACAGGCGCCAGCTCCCACGTTGCCAACTCCTCCGGTAACCCACCAATCTTTCCTCCTCAGTGCATTCTCCTTCTAGTATAATTGTTGTCGATGGTTTGTCAATTTATGTAGTTGCTACCGTCTCCACCTCCCTCCCGCCATTCAATCTCAGTCACATATTAGTGTATCCATCCATAATTAAGAACCTCATTTCCGTTCGGCACTTTGCTATCGATAATTGGTGTATTGTCTCTTTTGATCCCTTTGGCTTCTCTGTGAAGGACATGGCAACCGGGAAGGTTATCATGAGGTCCAGTAGCTCCAGCGACATATGGCATTCATGGCTCTCGCTATTTCGAGCTCCAGCGACATATGGCATTTGCGGCTAGGCCATCCGTGCTTCCCTTTCCTTTTTAGCAAACAAATTTTTAGATTCATGTAATAAGGTGCAAGGTTCTTTGGTGTGTGAATCTTGTAACATAGGCAAACAACCAGGATTACCTTTTCTACTTCTACTTCGCAAACTACTACTCCTTTCCAAATAATTCATTGTGATTTGTGGACCTCACCCGTGTGTAGCTTTTCCGGTTTTCAATATTATCTTGTTGTACTTGATTATTTTACTCATTATTCTTGGGTGTTTCCTCTACGCCACAAATCCGACACCGCACCCACCATGCTACACTTCTTCTCCTACGTTCACACTCAATATAACCTCTCTGTTAAATGTGTGCAGTGTGATAATGGCGGCAAGTTTCTCTCCTTCTCCCTCCGCGACCACTTCTCTTGCCACGGTGTCATATTCCGCCTCTCATGCCCATATACGTCCCCCCAGAACGGCAAGGTCGAACGCCTTCTCCGCACCACCAACACCGTTCTCAGCACCTTGCTCATCCATGCCCATATGCCCCTCGAGTATTGGGTTGAGGCCCTCCACACCACCAATCACCTCATCAACCGGTGTCCCTCATCCGCCGTGAACAACAACACACCCTACTACCTCCTTCACGGCAGCCACCCCACCTACGACCACCTTCGTGTATTTGGTTGCCCCTCCTTTCCCAATCTCACACACCTTGCACCACATAAACTCGCTGCCCAATCCACACCCAGTTCTTCTTGGTTACCCCCTTGAACACAAGGGGTATCGTTGCATGGACCTATGCTCCCGTCGCGTTTACCTTTCCCGGCATGTCACTTTTGACGAGCGTAGATTTCCTTCCGCTGAAAATGCCTCACAGCCAACCCCAGCACCACCTACCTCACCGGATCCCACGCCCATCCTTGCTCATCCCATGACCCCACCTACCTCGTACGTGGCCCACCAGATCCGCTCCACCCAACCGGCCTATGCCCTCCACCCCGCCTGTGGCCCGCACGCCGCATCCAGCCATGTAGGCCAATCCCCGTGCGACGCAACCAGCCATGTCGGCCAATCCGGTGCCACCCCGCCATGCAGCGCCCGCCCCCCTCCATGCAGCATCCCCTCCCGCCACACCACATGCAACGGCCCCACCACACCATGCAGTGCCCTCCCCCAGTGCTCCTACCCCGCCGAGCCATGCAGCAAGGCCCAGCACTCCACCCGCTTCTACTACTATGCCTTCCTCCTCGCCACCGCAGCGCTTGCTCCCGCCTTGCGCAGTACCCGTAGCTCCACCATAGAACCAACACATCATGCGCACTCGGGGCAAATCAGGCTTCGTCTTGCCCAACCCCAAGTTCACTCTCTTTGTTTCTACCAGCATTAGCCTGATTCCCTCGCCCTACCGCGCAGCGCTTAAGGATCCAAACTGGGCCAATGCCATGCTAGAAGAGTATAATACATTGTTGTGGAATGACACTTGGTCGTTGGTTTCCGGTCCTGCAGGTGCAAACGTGGTGAGCGGCAAATGGATCTTTTGCCACAAGTTCCATCCGGATGGCTCGTTGGCACGGTACAAGGCGTGGTGGGTGCTCCGCGGCTTCACGCAGCAGGCCGGCGTGGACTACGGGGTGACGTTCAGTCCCGTGGTCAAGCCTGCAACTATTCGGGTCGTCCTCAGCCTCGCCACTGGCAGCTCGTGGCCTATTCACCAGCTCGACGTCATGAATGCCTTCCTCCACGGGCATCTCGCCGAGACGGTGTACAGCACGCTACCTGCCGGCTTCATTGACCCCATGCGACCTGGGGACGTGTGTCATCTCAACCGGTTGCTCTACGGGCTGAAGCAGGCGCCCTGTGATTTGTTTGCTCGGTTCACCTCCTTCCTGCTGTCCCTTGGGTTCCACGCCCCAAGGCCGATTCCTCACTTTTCTCCAACCACGGACAAGACACTACGTATCTTCTTCTCTACGTCGAAGATATTATTCTCACTGCCAGTACTCCCACCTTCCTCCGGTCGATCATGAACTCACTTCATCGCGAGTTTTCCATGACAGACATGGGTCCTCTCCACCACTTCTTGGGCATTAACGTCCATCACACCACTAGCGGTCTCCATCGCTCCCAAGAGCAGTATGCGCTCGAGATCCTCTACCGCGGGCATGCTAAACTGCCATCCCGTGTCCACTCCCGTCGACACCACCACCAAGCTTTCCGCCACTGAAGGCCCTGCCTTTCACGACCCATCTCTATACCGCAGTCTTGCTGGAGCATTGCAGTATCTCACTCTCACACGGCCCGACTTGTCCAACGCCGTACAACAGTGATGTCTATTCATGCATGATCCCCGAGACAGTCACTTCCAGCTAGTGAAGCGGGTTCTACGATACGTTGGTGGCATGGTTTATTTCGGGCTGCACTTCCACCGATCCACTACCGGTGATCTTACCGCGTACTCCGACGCGCATTGGGCTGGCTGCCCAGACACCCGTAAGTCCACCTCGGGCTTTGCAGTTTTCCTCGGCGCCAACCTCGATAGCTGGTCCTCGAAGTGCCAGAACACCGTGTCTCGGTCTAGTGCGGAGGCCGAGTACAGAGACATCTCCAATGCTGTCGCCGAGTCGTGTTGGCTTCGGCAACTCCTCACCGAGCTGCGTCGTCCCCCGCCACGTGCCACCATCGTCTACTGCAAAAATGTCAGCACCCTGTATATGTCCGGTAATCCCGTGCAGCACCAGCGTACCAAGCACATCGAGATTGATCTTCACTTCGTTCTCGGACGAGTCTCCCTCAGCGAGGTGCGTGTTCTCCACGTACCGACGACAACCCAGTTCGCGGACATCTTCACCAAAGGATTGCCGACGAGCGTCTTCATCAACTTCCGAACCAGTCTCAACGTCGGTGAGCACTACGCTCGACCGCGGGGTGTTGGAAGACCGACACATCTGCCACTGGACCTCGGTTGTCAGGAGGACAACGGCCTCGCCCAGGGCGCTCGGGAGGGACGGCGCCCACGCACACGGATCGCTCGGGAGGAACGGCGCCCACGCGTGAATGCGCGCCCACGACTCCATCCACGTTGTGATCCCCTCCTTCTCTCACGATATTGTTGTAACTGATCTTATCGGGTGTACCTCCGCATGTATTTAAAAACTCTGTGTATGATCAATGAATATAGACACAGTTCACCCGTCTAACTTGGTAAACCAGGGCCATTCCCAACGCACACACCAGCCATACCTTGGACGCCTGCACGCATGCATGCCCCATAGACAGATATGTGTACACCGTGCCTGGGCCACACACACACACACACACACACACACACACACACAAACACACACGCAAACAAACTGGTCCTTGTCACACATGCATGGGCGCACATGCCTCACACAGGCGCTCTCGACCATGGCCGTGCACACGCAGATGCAGACGTCCAGCGATGCGCGGTTGCACATCAAACGTGACCATGCGTGCAAAGAGTCTGCACGAGATTACACTGCTGTGTGCCTAGATGAGCTGGTAGAACAACTTGCAGGATATTATTGGTGTGCTACTTGTGTAAGGCACGCCAGTGGAGTTCGGGTGTCAATGAATGAACTGGCACGTAGTTTCCTATAGATTATACATCTCCACGACTCATGTGATTATGCTTCCTATGGGGATCGATGCACCATGATGTTCAACCATGTAGTTATCCCATTTATATGTTCTCACAATCACGCCTGCAAAAATAGGCCCTTAAAATGCAAAGCACAATACATCATATGTTAGAATATGAATATGGTGAGATTTGAAAAATGCAATGCTGGGTTCTTTAAGAAAAAAGAAACAGATGGCATAATCCTGAAGGTGAACATATCAGTTACATAATTCCACAGAGAAAGATTCAGAGAACACACATCACTAACAGGATGTCTAGTGATTTTGGTAGCACCAGAATTATTAAGAGAAATAAACAATGACTACTCTTTCCTTGAACTCTTTAATGGGGAGGTCACCTCATCATCATCCTCATCATCCTCACTTAAATCGTCAAGTGGAGTGATATACGTTGTAATTGCAACATCCTCATTCTCTGGCAACTGCATTACCTCATCCACTCGCTGGAAACTCACGTACTTCAAGCCAAACATATCATGTTTCTTCTTGCATAGCTTCTCAACATGATCCAATTTTGGTAAGCTGATGTAGATATCTCCGTTGACATCAAATGCAGAACAATAATTGTTATTTGTGAGACTCCTGACCACATGCATGGCGATGTAGCACTTGTCGTCGGAACGTGGTTCCACATCAACTTTGAAAACATTATTAACCGGCCCAACTTCAATCTCTAGCTGCATAATGGTGGCCATTGACAACGTGACTCTCAAATGCTCCGCACTACAAATTAAAGGAAATTTACAACGTTGTGAAGTTAGCAAACACGAAGCATGTAACTTATAGTATCTTATTAGACAAATGTATCATCAAAACTAGCAGCATATGCAGATCCTCGATCGATATTAGAACTAGGATAAGGAAATCTGTCACACATATAATAAATCCCCAAAACAAAATAAATCAAACTGTGCAATCCCTACAAACTTTCTCTTTTCACCTAAAGGGCAGTTTGCGTAAGATATCTTGAAAAAATACAAGAGATTGTGTTGTTGAAATATTAATACAAGCCAGTCCCAGAGGACAAAACCTGAAAATTTAATAAAAAATACAACTTTTTAATTGATGAAGGTTTTCACAAACATCTCTAGGAACTACACGCGTCCAGAAACACCACGATGAAAGATAGAAAATAATAGTTCAATACTAGATCTATTCTGAAAATGAATATTGAAGAGTTTGTCAAGGATATGTATGAACTGAACAAACCCGAAAACAACTCGAGAAAAAAAATCTAGATCTAATCTAAAACAAATCAACTATGAAGGGTTTAAAAGCATATGGCGGAACCGAACATGCCAAAACACCATGATAAAAGATAGGAAATCCTAGATCTATTCTAAATATAAATAATGAAGGGTTTGAAAGCATATAGAGGAACTGAATCTATGGGAAAAAACCAAGATTAAACAGGATTGAGAATCTTAGATCTATTCTGAAAATGAAGTGGTGAAGGGTTTAAAAGAATTGGTAGGAACTGGATGCACCAAAAAATACCACGACAAAAGATAGATAATCATAGATCTGTTCTGAGAATAACTAAAGAAGGGTGTGATAAATATCTGTCAGAACTAAATTTACCATGAAAACACCATAATAAAGGATTGAAAATCCTAGATCTGTCGTGGAAATGAACGATGAAAGGTGTAGAATCATCTCTATAGGAATCAAACGTAACCAGAAACACCACAATGGTAAGCAGATAGAAAAATCCTAGATCTATTTTGAAAATCCTAGATCTATTTCGAAAACAAATTGAGTGCCAATCTTTTTTGTGTAAAAATGAATGAAGTGCCCATCTGTTGCGTTAAGCAACACATATCTTAAAATTATCTGGCAAAATCCATTCCACAAGTTGGTGAACTCCACAAAAAAAGTTGGGATGATATTGGATCGAAAAAAAAAATCGTATCAATTCTCCAAACAAACTCACGAGCAAGACTGCAGAGAAGTTGGCAAAAGATAGGACGAAAAATAACAGAGCACAAACCCCATAATCTAGCTCGGCCGGAATTCCATTAAAATAATCAGCCCGGTGGCGACGACGTGCATGCAAACGGGCCAGAGTTGCAGCGTACCTTTTCTTTTTTCCTCGTCGCAGGGGCGCCATCGTCGACGGTCAGGTACCTACGCACAACTACAGCGCGTTCGTTGCTTCTCACGTTGTGATGTGACGGGTTGTGGTGGAGGCGATACGGTGGATCTGGCTGTTTATATAAAGCGAGCAGGCTGGAACAAAATGGCAAGCCTTGAACGCATTGATAAGGATTAGAATAATGGGAGGGAAACAACTAAGGATTTTGGCGCTGAGGCAAAATGGGACATTGTCATTTAAAGGGAGCTCATTTTAGAAAGAGATAATGACAGGCCTATCGAAAAGAAAAGGGAACGCGTGGAAACAAGCTGTGAATTGCCAATAAACACATGGCTACCTAAACAACCATCCGTTGGAAGGACTTGCCCAGGATGCAAAAGCAAGCAATCATGAGAGTTTATTTTTATATACCAAGCACCCACTGCCCAGGGCTTATACAGCCTCAAGCATGGGCTTAAACAACCAAGGCATTATTTTCCTCGAGAAAAGAAAAATGGTGCATCTCTATGCATTTATCCATAGAAAAACAGTAATGAGAACCGGCGAACGTTCGTTGGGAGGAAGGCCCCAGCAAACGCCCGCACATCCATAGGATCTAGATCGCACGGATGGCAGTTTCTGAAGAAAAAAATTGTCCCACAACAAGCTAACAGCCATGCACTAACACTAAAATGTCACCCCCACTAACACTAAAAATACCATCCGCATCATTAGCAAATGCACATCAACCGGTCGCTGGATATTGACGTCCTAGAGAAAATGATTAGTTTTTACAGACCTACAATCAGGAAGGTGTCATATATCGCCTTCAGCTAGTCCTGCTCCTCAGCACGTCTGCCCAGTTCTTTTGGCAGCCACCCATAAGCCCCAAAAGAACTGGGCTATCAATGCTGCTTCTAATTGCTAGAGTGTTACTTGTACATCTCTGATCGCTAGCTTCTAGTTGGGTTTTTTTAAGCTATGAATGATTTGCTTTTTTTGCCTTTCAGTTTTTGCTTTTCGCACTCTTATATTATATTTATTGGTGTTGAAATAAAGACGAAGTTTGATTGAACAGTATTTGAAAAAGTCATGAATGTAAGTAAATGTTCTATTATACGCTGAACCAGTCTTTAACATACAATCTATATTTCTGAATACACTGTGTGTATTTTTGTATACGGGCTGAACATTTATTTAATATGAACTAAAGAATATTTTAATATACAGTGAAACTTTTATGCATTGTGTACTTTTTCTTATTATACACAAAACCTATTTTAAAACAGTTACCGAACAATTGTTCACGCATTCAAAAGAAATCATGCTTTAATAAAATATTCACGATATTAAGAATTTGTTAGAGGATTTTAAAAAACGTCACAATTTTTATAAAATTAAAAATGTTCACCAATTTAAAAAAGTTCAGAATTTCTTTTAGAAAAGTAAAGAAAAGGAAGGAAAAAATGACAAAAACACAAACACAAAACTAAAAAACAGAAGAATACCTCAAGATCGTTATTCTCGCCAAGCATTCCAAATCACCATCTTTTAAGCCAGCTGACAAGATCGTCTAGTTCCATGTCCATCTACAGGACTCATCCAAAATGAACACTATTGGAACTAGCCTGGATGCCACACTGGACGTGCCGCACAACATATTTCTTCAAAAAACTAGGATATATTCGTCTGGCACCCTTCTGATCTGCCATGTATCCCATGAAATATCGCAGAGGATAGCGTGAACCTAACTGGCGGATTTTAACCAATCTAACAGGTGTTCTGCAGGTTCTCTGGACCCAAACGGCAAGCTATGGGAGAAGAACTAGCCAAACTATGGGGCCAGATTTATCCGAGGAGTTAAATGCCCAGATTGGTTGGCAAACCAGGTCATTGTACCCAAGAAGGACAAATCATGGCAGTTGTGCATCGATTTCAAGGATGTCAACAAAGCCTGCCCTAAAGGATGCCTACCCCTTCCTCGAGTTCACCAGATCGTCGATGCCATGGCTGGCCACGATCTGTTAGGCATTCTGGATGCATACTCGAGCTAGCATCAAATCAATACGAAGGAATCCAACCAGGAAGCAACAGGCTTGATTACTCCCCTACACTCTGGTTCAACATTATGCCCTTTGGGATAAAAAATACAAGCGCAACTTACCAGCGACAACGAATGATACAAACATGCATGCACACACAGATCAGCAAGACTGCCGAAGCCTCTGTGGACCATGTGGTTGTTACTACAAGGCAGACCAACACCGCAATCCATGACTTCGGCGGGATATTAAAAAATATCCATGCATATGCTATCAAGCTGAACCCGTAAAAATGTGTCTTTAGTGTTCCATCTGGCAAGCTCCTTCGTTTAATTGTCTCTCAAGGAGGCATTGAAGCAAACCCTGACAAAATCAGGGCGCTAGCAGGGCTAATCACACGTACTGAGCTCCGAGATATCCAAAGACAGGTTGGATGTGTTGCCTCCCTGAGCCGTTTCACATCCCGCATTGGCGACAAGGCACTGTCCATTTATTGGCTGCTTAAACAGATTGAGTGCTTCAAGTGAACCATCAAGGCTATTTCGGCTCTCGACGAAATCAAAACACTACTGGACACTAGTCCTGTCTTAGTTGTTCATCACCCCAGCGAGCCAATGTTATTATACATCCCAGCAACTAACCATGCGATGGCGTCATTCTAATCATCGAGCGAGCCATGGAGGGCCACATTTCCGAGGTACACACATTGTGTAAAATGAGGTACCCACATTACAAGAAGATACCCTTTGCGGTTTTTATGGCTTCTCGAAAAATAAGGCACTATTTCCAAGATAGCTTCATAACTGTGGCCTCCGAAGTGCCACTGAACGAGATTATAAATAACTAGGACGCCACCAGTTTGTGTCATGGAATTTTCCATTGAGCTCCTTCTTTTTGAAATCCTCTATTGACCATGTCGGGCTATTAATTCCCATGTGTTGGCCAATTTGGTCACCGAATGGACAGAAGCCGAGCTCCCTAGAGAGCATGCAGCCTATTAAAACTAGTAATGTACTTTGATGGTTCCAAAAGGCTCGCCGGGTTAGGAGCAGTTGTGGTTCGCGTCTCACCCACTAGCGAAACCATGAAGTACATGGTCCAGATCAGGTACACCGACTCCAATATTGCTGTAGAATACCAAGCATTGCCTCATGGACTTCAAATGGAAGTATCTATGGGTATTCAATGACTAGAGATCCAAGGCGATTCCACCCTTGCGATCTCTCAGTTCAACGGTGCTTTCCATGCCAAGGACCCACCAATGTTAGCGTACTGGAATAGAGTGATGACCATGTCGGCTCGCTTTGTGGCCTAGAATTTCATCACATACGGCAGGATAACAATCAAGCCGCAGACACGTTGGCGAGGATAGGAGAACGGCGCAAACTTTCTCCCCAAAATAACTTTCTAGAACGGTTGTTCAAATCATTCGTCAAGTGGGCAAGGTGCGGCTGATTCAAGCAAACTAGTCGAGGAACCTACTACCGATTTGATCACCAGGAAATAGTTGGGGGCTGAGAGCTAGAAGAAACACACTCAACCACTAAGATCATGGAAGTAATTACGCTATGGACCGAGCTGCACCTTGAATATTTGATAAGCAAAGAACAAACGAGGAACATACGGAGACATGGTGCATCTTTTGACGATTTGTCTTTTATACCATCTCTGAAGGATAACTCTACAAACATAGAGTTATCGGCATAATATAACGCTGCATTTCTGAAGAGGAAGGGCAACAGGTCTTATAAAAAGTTCACTCCGGCATGTGTGGGCACCATGCAACACCTCAGACCTTGGTAAGCAAGGAACTCAGAGTAAGCTTTTACTGGCCCACAACAGGGCCGAAGCACGAGACTTGGTCAACAAGTCTGCCGGATGCCAGCTCTTTGCT
This sequence comes from Aegilops speltoides, assembly GCA_021437245.1. NCBI lineage: Eukaryota > Viridiplantae > Streptophyta > Magnoliopsida > Poales > Poaceae > Aegilops > Aegilops speltoides. Next base: position 21,944 of record JAHHZJ010003491.1, read on the forward strand.
CAAAGGAGCCACTTGCCAGCCATAGACCTAATAATAATCCCAATCACATGGCTGACTACGGTCTGGGGGTTGGACATGGTCGGACCACTCCATAAAGGAAAAACCGGAAAAAAGTATCATTTAGTTATGGTCGACAAGATCACCAAATGGATTGAGGCAAAACCTCGGCCTTGGCAAAAGCTAAATCTGCGATTTACTTCATCTTGGGTGTTCTACACTGTTATGGGATGCCTCCTAGCATCATAACAGACAAGGGATCAAACTTCACGGCTGAAGAGGCAAAATCATGATGTATTAAGCACAATATCAAACTTGATTACGCCTCCATCTACCACCCACAAACGGGCAAGTAGAGCGAGCCAATGGATTGATCCTAAGTGGTATAAAACCATGCTTGGTCCGATCTCTGGCAGAAGCTGATAACAAATGTGTCGAGGAGCTTAACTCGTGTTATGGAGTTTGCGTACAACGCCGAACATATCCACTGGCTACGCACCATTCTTTATGGTGTATGGTCCTGAAGCCATTTTGGCCGGTGACCTCATTCACGACTCACCTCGGGCACGCTTGTATGAGGAAAAGGAGGCCAAACAAAGGCGACTGGACGATCTAGACGCCATGGATGAAGAATGAGATGTGGCTAAAGCACGATGCGCCTTGTCTAAGTAGCAGTTACGGTGCTACCAGCAGCACGAGGTCCGAAAAAAGGCCTTCAACATTGGGGATTTAGTGTTACGACTTCACCCTGACAAGAACGGTAAGCACAAATTATCAGCCACTTGATTGTCTCGTGATTCGCAAAATTTTTGGATCACGCACCAGATCACAACAGGTTTTAAGTTTTAGTTTCTGCAACTTATGATTTTGTCGGTCGCTCGTACCAAGTTTGAAAAGTTGAAACTGAAGGAAGTTTTAAAAACTCATCAAAATATATTCAAAATGGATCTCATTTGAAAGCCCCTCGTCACCGATAACATAAATATTTAAAAACAAAACTTAATTTGGAATTTTGGTATGAAATATTGAAAATCGAAAGCCCAAAGAAAAACTGGGCTGCGTGCCCCCGCTCTTGCGTACATTCTACAAAGCACCTCCCTAGGAAAGGATACAGCTTCATGTATATGCTTGATAAATAAATAGATCCTGATTTGTGAAGTTAATATTGAAGATGACACTAGGATCTAGGAATGATGACGTCCATTGGAGAATGTGGAGGAAGTGAGAACTACAATTGCAGATCTATTCCCAGAAGAAGAATTCCCACGAAGTCACACAGGGGTCAGGGAACCAGGATTACCACTTCAAGGCCTATAACTACATCCTCCAAACTACTAAGTTCGCGAAAAAAATTTGCTAGTAGGCGTCCCAGTGTCAAAAGAAGAGCTTGTAGAATAATCTTTACTTTCTGGTTATTGCATCCTTCTGTCCACTTAGGATAATTAGAGAGAGGCTTGCCGCTTTATTATTATAACAGCTCCATACTTGCATTGATTCATGGACAATGTACAACTGATTTAAAATGTCTTCTATTTGTTATTGTTATTTTGTCAGAAGAATTGATAATGAAAATTTTATTGATTTCGTTGTCACATCGAGTGATACAACTGTGGCACACTCTGGCATCTGCATTCGAAAATAGATTAAAAATCTATGAAGTGCCTACCCGATGATTAGATCCTCATTCCCATTCATGCTAGATGAAGAGCTCCATACTATTTGTTCAAGGCCAAGGCACACCCATTCGTCATTTCCCACTCCTCTTTTCTCTTCTATTCATTGTTTTCTTGTGTTCATGGTCTTTGTAAACTGTTCTCCCTGGAACTAGGATAGTAGACCTCGTCCATGCACAACGCACGCACCAGACATGCCTTGGAAACCTGCACGCATGACATGCGTCATGAACAGATATGTGTGCGCCGTGCCTGGGCCATGCACATACACACGCACACACCAACTGGCCCATGGTACGGCTCACACGCACGAGCGCACGTGCCTCACAAACGCGCACTCCCGACCATGGCCGTGCACACGCGCAGGCAAACGGCCAGGGCCCCGGAGCGGAGCGGCAGAGTGGAGGGACTCCGAACAGCGCTCTATTCTAAAAAAAATAAACTATGAAGGGTTTGAAAGCATATGGAGGAAACGAACACAAAAACACCATGATAAAAGATAGAAAATCCTAGATCTATTCGAAATATAAACAATGAAGGGTTTGAAAGCATATAGAGGAACTAAATCCATCTAAAAACTATGATAAAAAAGAATTGAAAATCTTAGATCTATTCTGAAAATGAAGCGGTGAAGGGTTTAAAAGAATTTGCAGGAACTGGGTGCACCAAAAAACAACACGACAAAAGATAGAAAATCCTAGATCTATTCCGAAAGCAAACAATGGAGATTTTGACAAATATCTGTAAGAACTAAATGCACCTAGAAACCACCACGACAAAGGATTGAAAATCCTAGATCTGTTTGTGAAAATGAATGATGGAATGTCTACAATCATCTGCGTAGGAACCAAACTCAACCAGAAACACCACAATAAGATTGTAGAAAAATCCTAGATCTAATATGAAAACGAATTAAATGCCAATCTTCTGTGTGACAACGAATGAAGTGCACACCTGTTGCGTTAAGCAACACATCTCTGAAAATTCTATCGGAAAATCCATTCTTCAAATGGATGAACTCGATACAAAAAGTTGGGATGATATTGGATCTGAAAATAATTCGTATCAATATTATGGACAAACTCACGAGCAAGACTGCAGAAAAGCTGGCAGAGGATAGGACGTAAAATAACAGAGCACAAACCCAATAATCAAGCATTTCCTTTTTAATTAAAATAGTCAGCCTGGTGGCGTACAGTGTGAAACCAGATCCAGCAAGATTACGTGCATGCAAACTGGCCAAAGTTGCAAAGTATATTTTCTTTTTCCCCTCGAATCCACACCATCGTCGACGGTTGGGTGTATACGTATGCATTACTACGCCGCGTTCGTTGCTTCTCACGCGTTGTGATGTGATGGATTGTGGTGGAGACCAGATGGCATGCCTGGGTGTCTATATACAAGCCAGCCGGTTGGAACAAAATGGCAAGTACTGATACGGATTAGAATTTTGGGATGGAAACAACTAATGACTTTTGGCGCTGAGGCAAAATGAAACATTGCCGATTTAAAGGAACTCTTATTTTAGAAAGAGGTAATGACAGGCCAATCAAACAAGAAAATAGAACGCATGGAAACAAGCTGTGAATTACGAATAAACACATTTCTACCATAAAGAGGTTACTTTCTCCATAGCCATAAAACCTTCAAAGTCATATGCTTTGCTTTCTCTACACTTATGCTTTGAACCCAATATCTTAAAAAAAAACAATACATTTGTACTATGGTGCAACCAAATAACTTCTACTATAGATATTACGTTCTCATCGTGTGGCAGGCCGGACGACTAGTTTGATGGAGAGACCCGGGAGAGATGTATCTCCTCGGTGGCATAGAGATTTAAAAAGAGTTGTCTCCCTTAGAAAATCATACACGTGCCAGCCCAAGGCATTGATACAAATCTCTCACATTTGTGCTACAAATACTACTGTTATATACTCCCTCCATCCCACAATATAAGACGTCTTTGAAAGCTAACATAGCTTGCAAAGATGTCTTATACTGTGGGACGGAGGGAACATTATTTATGCCCATTACACACGGCATATATGTGCCAGATAAAAGGTGACAAAATATCACGAAACACATGAAATTCACACAACTTTAACTGAGTATAAAATAAAGTACAATAGCTGAACGGAACAACGAACAAGGAACAATACAATGACTAGTTATCTTAGCGGACATTCCAGTCCTCTGTGTTCCGCATGGATGGCACGAGCCAGATAGGGGGGCATCGCGCCCGAGCTTGATTGCTGGTAAGTTCTACACCTAGTGCAAGATCTTCATTCAAGCTGAAACGGCATAGGTCAGGAAAGTCTCCATTCCAACTCCTAATGCGTTCATGCATACTGAAAATGCATCCATGCTTCATGAAGGGAAGGTCCTGGGCATCATGCACAGATGGTGGCATTTCAATCATCAGTGGATAATTCATGCCAATGAACAGAGAGTATGCTCCAAGATCATGCTTCCTTTCCCAGTTAGCCCCAGCAAGATTCCAGACCATGCCATTCAACTGGAACACAAGGCAGCGCATTGTTCCATATGAGCGCAATCCTCGCTCCAGATATGGACTCTCGACCTCTTCCCCTGTTACAACCCCACGTGTGTGGACCAATAACATAGTTTGATTGTCATTTATGTCAGGTACAAGATTCCAAGAGAGAGGCGTGAGGTCCTGTCCATCGATGATAACAGGAGCCGAGATTTTCTGAGGAGCCAAGTTCAATCCTGCCCAAAAACCTTTCATCATATTAGTTGTCTGAATTGCAATAGTTCCTAAAATGTGATCAATGTAGTTGAGCTTACCGTACGAGAGCTGCCAAACGAAAACAGACCCCTCGTTTGTCAGTGCAAAGATTCGTCCGCCATGAAGAACGGCATCTTCATACACAAAAGGGAACATGAGGTCCGACCTTAATAGTTTCCACCCGTCGGAGGTGAAACCACCCCTGGCGATGGCAATTGAGATGTCGAACACCGCGATCACAGTGTACTTGCTATAGCTGGCCTTCTTGGATGGTGCATCAGCAATAGCTATCTTCTTCAGCTTTGCCCTTGCTTGATCAAAGTGGAATTGCATGCTGTCTGGCAAGTCTTCCAGATCAAACCCTATGCTGGAAATGGGCGGAAGTGGCACAGTGACCGTAGTGTACACATTGTGCAGTTCAATATGGCCAGCATCCCCGACGTACGCTAGCCAGTCACCGTTAGCACCAACCCAGCGTTTGTCAGGAGTAGACATCAAGCGTGCATGCAGCGTCGGGGCATCCAGAGGCATGAGCGTACATCGCGTACCTTCCTGTGGCAGCCCGATCGGCCATGAGAGATCTTCCTCGAGCACGCATGGTAAATCAAGCGGCATGTCAAGGGATATTCTAGGAACTGTCTCTAGAAGGACGGTGCAAGTACCAGCAAGTCGAGCACGACTAAGCACATCAATCCGAGATGTTATTATTTGCAGGATGTCCTCCTGCATGTTGGCCCATCTTCGCTGGTTGCCGTCCGTCGCCTCCAAGTTTGCCTCGCCGGCATGTAGCATGTTGGCATTCCGGCTAGGCGATGTGGGGAGAGGATTTGTCAAACATTAATAAGACATGTAAATTCTAAAGGAATTTAGTAATATTAAGGTGTGTCAATTAGAATGGTAAGAACAATGGATAACCGGTGATAAATTACTCATTTGAGATGGGTTTGACAAACATCTCCAAGAACCAAATGCACGTACAAACACCATCAATTCTCAAAAGAAAACGTAGAAACATCATCAGAAATGGTATAGGAAATTTGAAATGTGCTCTCGAAATTATCTTTAAGTGTCCATTTGTAGCGTTAAGCAAAACAATGCTTTTTTTTTCAAATTTTCTGCAAAACTTCATTCTTCAAAGGCGTGAACTTCACAAAAAAGGGTGGGATTATAGAGATGACACATGATATAATACATGTCAAATCCATAAAACATGTCGGAATCTGATGGCATACGGTACGAAAAGAGAATCCCATTAAAAAAATACAAACGAGAACGAGCGGTGATACATGTGATTGACATGTATTATATCGTAAGAGCAAAAGTAGACTACGAATGATTAACATGCAACGGGCAAGAGCTGCAGCATACCGTGGCCGGCCGCGTATGGAGTTCCTTCCATAGTTTTAAATAGCGCGCTAAGCATCTTAGCGGCGGACCTCTTCCAAATGCTATAGCATGCTATAGCGGAGCTATAGCGCGCTATTTAAAATGTTTGTTCATTTGTTTGGACCAAAGTCTCTTAGCGCAAGACCTTTTGTAAACGCTATAGCGTGCTATAGCGGAGCTATAGCGGGCTATTTAAAACAGTGTCCTTCTCGACCGTCGAATCCTCGCCATCGTCAGGTGTATCACGATACAGCCTGTAAGTACTACCCTGCCGTTGTGGCTTCTCAAGCTGTGATTGACTGGTGGAGGCCGGAATGAGGTGATGGTTTGTCAGCCAGGCCAAAAGGCCGGCTTATATAAGCTAGCCAGTTGGAACAAAATGGCAAGTCTTGATACTATTGATAAGGATTCTAATTTTTGGATTTTAGCGAGAGGCATGTGAACGTGCTCGGGTCTACGCCTTGAGTTTTATAGATGTAAACGTGGACGATAAAACTTTATTTTCTTATGTATGTGAATGCGGTTGATTTAACCTTCTTGTTATATATGTGAAAGTGGTTTATTTTACTTTATGAACACAGACGCGCATACATACGAACATTTACTTATCCCTATAAACGCACGCACGCACGCCCTATCCTTATGAGCACCTCCGAGAGACTGAGACGACACATCATTTTGAGATTGAGAAAGTTGCCACAGACGTCTACCTAGTCAACGAGAATGTCTCCTCCCACTGAACCCACATCACCAGAAGGTCTGAAATAAATTCAGAAAAATACGAACACCAGTGTCAAGTCTACACCTGAACCCTCGTGGGCCCGGGATAAAACTGTGCTGCTAGCCATCCAACCACATGTTGGTTAGTGGTTGGTTCCTGAGCGTATAACTTGTTATCAAAAGATAATCAGTGAATCCCTGGAGGGAAAAAAGTAAACACTAGAAAAATGCATAACATTATTATAACGCCATAGACATAAGAAAAATGCATCCTAGCTAATAAAAATGTATAGCTTTGGTCTTATATGACTTTGCTTTTGTCGATGTTTTTCCATGTGCGCGTGAGTTGGTGTACGTTGTGTGCATCTTAAGTATGCAAAGGCCGGGTGTCTGCTTATTGTGTTATGTATGTTCTTGATGCTTCATTTTGAGGTTAAAAAATCCACCCTTTGTCGAAAAAAGGATGACCAATGGCAGCACATAGAGACCATTGCCATTACCAATATCTTTCACATGATTTGAGGAATATTAAACTTGTTTTTTCCTGGGTTTCTCGTGCGCCAAGAAATAGTGGGAGTACAGGTTGCACGGTTGTATTTCACCATGCAACAGAGGTTAAACTACGTTGGGAGCACAACTGACGCTACATGCACTGGTGGAAAAAAGGCCTTTAGTCGCGGTTCGCAAAGGCCTTTAGTCGCGGCTGTGCAACCGCGACCACATAGGCGCGACTAAAGACCCCCCCCTTTAGTCGCGGCCTCTTCTGAATCATGATAAAGGCTTTAGTCCCGGTTCTCGTGGCTAACGGGACTAAAGGCCTCCTCCATGAGTTTAAATTTTTTACAATTTTTTTGTGAATTTTTTCATTTTTTTTATTTTCAAATTTCTGAATTATTTTAACCTCTAATCTCTAATCACCACCCCTCATCACTGCTCAATTTATCCTCTAATCTCTAATCACCCTCATAATTCCAAATCATCTAACTTCCCGAACGGTCACCCATCCTCCCACTCCCCACTGAGCACGCTTAACTTCGGGTTCTATTCTCCCTCGCTTCCAAGTCTGCACTTGTTGTTTTCGACAATAGTAGGATGTCAATTCTATTAACCCTCGGTATTTAGCTTGAGCATGAAGTGACACATTTCACTGTTTGAGTTTGAAACTATTGTTTTAAAAAACAATAATTAGTTAGTAACACTAATATTTCGGAATAATTAGTTTGACCATTTTTGACCACAGTTTGACCAGATTTGACCAAAATTTAAAAAAACTGAAATAATTATTTAGTAACACTAATATTCTAGAATAATTAGTTTGACCATTGTTTGACCACAGTTTGACCACAATTTGAAATTTTTTGAATTTTTTTTGCCTCTCCAGAACTTAAAAGCCCCGTATCTTTTTTCTGTTAGGTTTTTGGGGATTCTAAAAATGTTTAACGGGGTTCCCCCAGTTAAATTTGGATGTAACTTTTCGAGTAGATCATTTTTCATATAAAAAACTTTTTCATCCGAATTCGTATGCAAAAGTTATGCCAATTTTAAGAATTTCCAGAGAGATTTTGCAAATAAAGTCGAAATTCATATTTGTTAATTTTCCCAACAACTAGACCACATATCACATGGAAAACTTATTTTATTTTATTTTTTGACATTTCCATAATTTTCTTTTGTTTTTCTAAAACTGAAAAGGCGATCCGGGGGTAGAGTTTGAAAATCCCTTTAGTCGCGGTTGGCGGACCAACGGGACTAAAGGTCTAACCAACCGCGACTAAAGGTTGGGCCTTTAGTCATGGTTGCTGCACTCAACGGGACTAAAGGTCTAACCTTTAATCCCGGTTGGCACGCCAATCGCGATCTAAAGGCCTTCGGGCCACTTGAGGACCTTTAGTCGCGGTTGTCCGCCAACCGCGACTAAAGCCCCTCACGTGCACCACTGGCCGCCACCGAGCGCCTGGGCCCAGGCCTTTGGTCGCGGTTCACCTCCAGAACCGCGACTAAAGGTCCCATTGGTCGCGGTTCCTACAGCTTCGCGACTTATGGGCTGGACGGAAAGCCTGTTTTTCCACTAGTGATGGGAGTACATTATCTGAGAGTTGCACGAAAATACGGTTCATCCAAACCTATCAACAATGTTTCTACTTCCAAAGATCTTCACGTGCCAATCGCAAAGATGAAAACAGCTCATAATTTGGACGCTCGATACAAGAATATTCCACTTTGAAAAGTTGGATCCAAGAAAAAGAGCAGAAGCAACCCACCCATTTGCCTCCCATGGGAAAAATAAACATCAAAAACTCTCTGGTGGCGACAACTGGCGCAAATGCAGTGAGCCACTTGTTCCCACCAGAGAAGTTTGAAAGTGACATTTGTAAGAGGTACCCCTTAACAAGTTATTTCGAATAAAACATTTCTTGAAATTATCATTCTACTTAAAACACATGGGGACCTATTAAGAAAACTGGCCCATTGTGCAAAAAACATTAAAATGAAATACTTATCAGGCAAGACAAAACAACTGGCGCTATGACACATAGTTGAATTGAGCCCATTTTACGCCCGCGGCTGCCTCCTTACTAGTTGAATTGACCCCAATGAGCTCACTCCCTGCCCGGAATCTCCTACACCGGTATGCAAGAGATAGGAGCCTGAGGGGCTACAGACCGTGGTGATGGAACGACTATGTTCGTTGGAGCAGTGCACATTGGACTCAGTTCCAGTGCTCCTCTATCAAGTGTGGCTACTAATGTCATGCGCATGGCGCCGTGATAGATTGTGTTTGTCGGGAGGTGGCCAGTAGTGCCAATGAAAAATTTGGATGAGATGCTGATGTGCGCTGGATTGGCGCCTAAAGGGTGGCCGAGGATGCGCTAGGGGGATCCTTGGCTCAGATGACCGCCTATGAATGGGATCGAGAATCCAGATCGGTGCAGTGCCCAAGCTGATCACTCCTACATTTCAGCTGGCTTTCAAGGCCTGCAGGCGGATGCAGCTGCATTGTGCTGACCGTGGGGTCACATGGAGATGTGTGGGGTGTGTTATGGCGTTTGATGTTCTTAAGTGTGTAGGGTTGAGTTGCAGCCTTTTCAGGGTAGGAGTATTATTCTCACAGAGTGCTTAGCAAATGGTCTTTGCCTCATATAGAGGTTTATCAAAATATGTCTGCAATTTGATTAGGAATGGTGTCTATCTATACAGAAATATATGTGGAATTTCGTGACCACTCTTACAGGATAACTTAGACACATCGAAGTAAATAATTTCACTTGTTTTTAAAAATATTTCTTGCACTAGTACTTGCATTAGCATAATAACATACTATGCGTTTGTGGATTGCTCACTCTTTATTTTGCAACCAAGATATCATAATATAATGAACTATTATGATGCTCTTTAATTGATGTTAAAAAATATTAACAAATTTGAAAAATAGGTATACAGGAAGAATCAATCATGCCCTTTAAATTACCACAATGATCTGGAGTTAGAATAACTTATTTTGAAGTGTGGAGGTCTTCCCAAGGTGATAGTTTCTATAGCTACTTTACTGGCTACACAAAATGTAAACATTGATAGATAGTGTTGTTGGGATACGTTAGGCGCATCGGCTATAATATAAAATTTTCCTACTGGCAGTACAACCAGGAACATGCTATGGAGATGGATCACATATCATTACCACTAGACGCATAGTACCATGCAGCAGAAGAAGAGTCGTGGAAGCGCGTCACCATAGTCATCTCCTCCTCGTGATCTCCCACGTAGCCGATCGGACCTCATGAACAGGTTAGTCGGAGTGTAGCAAGTGCACTGCCTCTAACGATATCCTCTCGTGCAGGAGGAGAGCCCGTGTGGCGGACTTCTAGGTCCGATTGCATAGCCAGCATCATGTGGAGGTGGCTAGTTACAACACATGCAAAGCCCTCATGACAAACGCCGAAGCGATCAACTGAATGCATGTGTCGCACCTCCACTATATATAGGCATTCGCCGCGGGCTCAACACATGGGGCCCACATGGATTATAAAGCCCAAAGTCTGTTTCACCTGGATCTGAGTACGAAAAGGATCATATCCGACTCACCAAGTCAGTTCCGGCTTTACAGGTTCTTTCCCTTAAGAGCGGGACCCCTTAGGTTATCATACACTTGGTCTCTAGCAAAGCGTGCCTACTCTAAGTGTCTAATGAAGTAGGTTCGGTGAACCTGTATAACGTGTCACACTTCTGTTCCTTTTGCCTCATGATATATGTTGTCGTGCTATAGGCGAGTCAGTCATCCTTGTTGTACGTAGCCCAGGCTCTTTCTCATTCCAGTGATGCTGGCCTCAAACCAGATTGTATCATAATCCTTGTCACATGGACATACTTATCCAGGTCGGATCACACGAGGGGTCCAGAGTATATCTATACTAATCGGAGGGGCAAATCCCATCTTACCCAACCATGCCTCACGGCATGGGTCAGGACAAGCCCCAACACTACCTTTATAACCGAGTTACAGAGTATCATTTGGTCTGCCCAAAGCAGAATTATCACCATCCCGAGTCCATGTTCCAACTCAGGTCTTAGGACACAGAACCTATGTTGTACAAGAGACTCACATATGACAAATCTCCGCGTCTCACAGTCGGGTCTATCTGACTCACACCTTATCTGAACTCGGATCCGACTACGTCAAATCTAACTCCACATCTTTCTGAGTCCATATAATCCTACTAGCATTCAATGCTACATGGCTAGTGAGACTAAGCCATCCACCATGTCATATGCTAGTCTAGCCGGCTGCTTGTCCACACAACCTTTTGACTAGGGACCATTTAGACAGTCATCATACAATGCACAGTTCACAAATAAGGCACGTACTTGCTGATACGCATCATTGATAATGTCGAAAGACTATATTGATTCATGAAATTACATAGGAAATATCATTATTGTATCTGATCGCCTCTAGGGCATATCTCCAACAAATGTGCAGTCGTTGATTCCCAAAGTCATGCATCATCCAGAGACAAATATGGAGTATAATAGTCTATGGGGCCTATTTGATTGGATGCATCACCATTTTCGTACTTGTCCGGATTAACTCAAGACATGTATCTTCTTCCTATCACACTACTAGGAAAAGGGCTATAGATGGAATGAGCACTAATGGCGCACCTGTCATGTGGTGCGCCACTACTATATAGCAGTGGCGCACCATGTGCAAGTGCGCCATTAGTGTGGAAGACACTAATAGCGCACCAGGCACACGGTGCGCCACTAGTAATTTTTTTTTCTTATTTTCCCAAGATACTAATGGCGCACCGGCCACATAGTGCGCCACTACTGTTGTTTTTTTTATTCTTTTTTTGCAAAACTCCATGCCTCGCCAGATTCCCAAACCGTACGCCGCCGCCCCCTCCGTCCGCCAAAGCCGCCCACGCGCCACCGCCACCTCCCTCTCCCCTTCCTCCCCCTCGAGCGCTGCCGCCCCTCCGTCCGCCGCAGCCGCCCACGCGCCCCCGCCGCCTCCCTCTCCCCTTGCTCCCCCTCGAGCGCCACCTCCCCGAGCCCCGCCTCCCCCGCAAGCGCCGCCTCCCTCGCCTCCTTCCCTAACCCTCGGAGCCGCCGGAGACTTGGAGCCTCGGCGCCGCCCCACGTCCACCAGGAGAGGAGGCCCCACGTCCACCAGGAGAGGAGGCCCGTGACCTCCCCTCCGTCTATCCCCGCCTCCCCCAAGCTCGCCGTCTCCGCCCTCCGTCGTCTCCGCTCCAACCACCACCTCATCATGGTCAGGTAACCATCCTCCCTCTGCCTCTCTTCTCCTCTCTTCCTCCTCTCCTCCCTCCCGGCCATGCCCTCTTCTTCTCTCTATTGCTAGGTTTAGGTCAAATTCCTCTCTAATTTAGGTCAAATTAGGTTAAAAAAATTGCTAATTTTGGTCAGCAACCCATCAGTTCTATGCTAAGAATGCCCTGTAGATGCAATAATATTTTAATCATGATCAAATATAACACTCATAAACAGAACCATTTGCATAATAGGTATGTGTTTTCCTCTTCAGTGAAGGGAATTAAATGGTCTAAACCACTTGGCTAGTGTGGTCAGTAACCAAGGTGTCAGCGTCAAAACCGGCGGATCTCTCGTAGGGGGTCCCGAACTGTGCGTCTAGGCGGATGGTAACAGGAGACAAGGGACACGATGTTTTTACCCAGGTTCCGGCCCTCTCGATGGAGGTAAAACCCTACTCCTGCTTGATTGATATTGATGATATGGGTAGTACAAGAGTGGATCTACCTCGAGATCAAGGAGGCTAAACCCTAGAACCTAGCCTATGGTATGATTGTTGTTGTGATTGTTGTCCTACGGACTAAAACCCTCCGGTTTATATAGACACCATAGAGGGCTAGGGTTACACAGAGTCGGTTACAATGGTAGGAGATCTACATATCCGTATTGCCAAGCTTGCCTTCCATGCCAAGGAAAGTCCCCTCTGGACACGGGACGAAGTCTTCAATCCTGTATCTTCATAGTCTTGGAGTCCGGCCGATGATGATAGTTCGGCTATCCGGACACCCCCTAGTCCAGGACTCCCTCAGTAGCCACTGAACCAGGCTTCAATGACAACGAGTCCGACGCGCATATTGTCTTCGGCATTGCAAGGCGGGTTCCTCCTCCGATTAATTCATAGAAGATTGTGAACGCCAGGATAGTGTCCGGCTCTGTAAAATAAATTCCACATACCACCGTAGAGAGAATAATATTTACACAAGTTCAATCTGCTGACGTATTGTGTGGCGTGACGTCACACCACTACCAAGCCTTTACTTGAATCGTTTTTATTATACCACCTCAGCGCGTTTAGCGAAGGGACTTCCTTGGCACGCCTTGTCGAAGCAGAGATCGTGTTCCCTTTATTCCGGGATTCCCATCAATACGGACGTGGGTAACCCAACCCAACCGCGCCCGTTGCCACGCCCCCTCTATCGAAGGAGAGTTCCAAACGGTCACGGGGATGGCTCTTGGTATTCTCCCTCTTTATAATGAGACCAGGGATTGTTTCTTTTCTTCAATCCTCAATCGAATCTACCCCTCGCCCCAAGTTCCAGCACTCAGAGCTCCATATTCGAGCGCTTCGGACCTTCGACAATGTCCGGCTCCGACCTATAGGGCCGGTGGATGCCCTCCTCCATCACGGAAGAGGACGTGCTAAAGCTGAGAGAAGCCAGGTACTTAACCTACGAGATTTCGCATAGGTTGCCTGCCCAAGGGCAAGTTATTCCTACTCCCGAGCCAGGCAAGAGCGTCATGTTCGTGTCTCACCTCCGTCGGGGTTTAGGCTTCCGGACGGATCCTTTTGTGAGAGGGCTCATGTTTTACTATGGGCTGGAATTCCATGACTTGGCTCCGGAGTCCATCCTCCATATCTCATCATTCATTGTCGTTTGCAAAGCCTTCCTCCGCACCACCCCTCACTTCGGTTTGTGGCTCAAAACCTTCAACGTGGAGCCGAATATGATTGAGGGGCGTCAGGCAGAGTGCGGCGAGGCGATTATAAGCAAGAGGGCCGATGCTCCATGGCCCGAGGGCTCTTTTCAGGAGGAGCTCGATTTGTGGCAACAGGAGTGGTTCTATATTACCGCTCCCAGGGGCAGCAGGCAGAGGCCGCCGCCCGTCTTTCGCTCTGGCCCTCCACGACGGCTGATGTCATGGGTCAACAAAGGGCTTGACTGGGGGCCGTCCAAGGACGTACCCCTATTGCAGGGCCGGATTCGAGACCTCCAAGAGAGGGAGATCAATCTGGTCGTAGTGATGCAGGTTATGCTGATTCGGTGTCTTCTGCCCTGCAAACGTCGCCCTCTCCGCCTGTGGGAATTCAATCCGGAGGGACCACGAGTTCTCCAACATTTCATGGGTACGAAGCCCGTGGAGATGTACAAATTGTTCTTCAGATCACAAGAGGTGTGTCCGGAATTGAACGAGGACGCCGGCTTAAGCTGCAATCGCCCGGATACTCAAGTAAGTAGCCCTGTGTCCGGACATACCATTTGTTTGCATATCTTGGATTTGCCTTTTAACCAATCATCCTTTGAACATGAGTGGATAGCGCAAGCAAAACTGATACGGTGTCCGGCCCCCCTCCCGGAGAACTCGCCGGATCCCGTGTTGGTCAAGATGCTGAAGGTTGCACCTTCAGAGGAGGGCCAAGGGGAAAACAGAGAAACTACCGCCTCTACTAAGGAGGCCTTCGAGAAAGGGGGGATCGAGAATCCCTCCTTCCAGGGGGAGAAGAGGACCGCTTCCGAAGATCCGGAGGCTAAGGCCTCAAAGCGAGGGAAGAAATCTTCACCAGAGGGTCCTATGCCAGGGGAAGCCCCAGCCGCACTATCTCCCCTAAGGAATCAGCCCTCCAGCGAGCGGTAAGTAGAAAAAAGGGGAGTTTTGTAATAAGGGACATCCCTATTTTTGCTTCTGAGGATAACTGAAGTTTTTACCTTGTAGTTCGGATCTCCGTCCTTCTCAGCTGAGCTCGTCTTCGGGGGACCTTTGTCCGGAGATGATGGAGAGCGAGACGCCTCCATCTGCCGCACCGTCAGGCGGGGCGAATGACCCTGAGGTGTAGTCGCGGAGGGTTTCCCCGAGTCTGGCAGGGCCGGAGAGTTCGGCACCAACTGGTGTACGGCCGGGGGAGCTAAAGGATCTGCTAGAGAGGGCGTCTATCTCAGAAGATCACCGTACATTAATGAGTACGCTGATTGAAAGAATTTCATCCGCTGAGGGCGGGTTGCATGATGCCATCAGAAGTTTACTGGCGGGGTTTGAGGTACGTAAAAATGACATGCCTTTTGACAGTTTTGCACATAGAGTGCGCCCTGTATAGATAGTAGCCCCTGAGACTCGGTATGTTGTCGAAAGCGACAGCGTGCCGAGGATCATGATCTTAGTTATTAATTCTCGCCTTTCCTATGCAGGTGGCGGATCGTCCGGTGGCCAGCCGCACTGATAGAGTTGCCGAGCTAAAGCGGCAACTCGACGTTGCGGATGCGGACATCACGCTAGTCAATAAACGACTTGATGAGTCAAAAGGTAGGTTGTTTCTCCGTGGTCACCTAGTAAGGGAGCTGATGCCCACTCCTTACAACATGTATGCTTAATGCAGATGGTGCCGCTGCTGTGGAGAACCTTCGGGCAGAGCTTGCTCGAGCCAAGCAGAAGGCCAGAAGGAGTGATGCTGAAGCAGGGAGGAAATGGCTGCTCACTGCCGAAGCAGGGAGGAAATGGCCGGTATGGCCGTGAAGCTGAAGGATGTTGCCGGCCGCTATGAGGTTCTTGAAAAAGAACGCCGAGCGGAGCAAGAAGACCTGAAGAAGGCCACCGCCGAAGCCAAGGATGCCCGTTCTGCAATGAGAGCTATAAAGGAGGAGCTGCGTCATGTCAGAGACATTGTGGCTGGAAAGCCCTTTCTGCTGCGCAGGAAGTTCACAGATCAGAAGTATGCTCAGCTTGGCCACCTGTGGGGTGCGGAGGATCCTTATCTGGATTTGGCGGCGAGTGTGGCAGATGCGGTTGTGCACTTCCGAAGCCAGAAGGATCACGAGATGGAAGAGCTTTTTTGGTCTCAATTCCACAGTCCGGAGCGTTCACTTCCGTTGACCGATCGGTTGGCTGAGTGGGCTGAGCTGAATAGATTGTCCGGATTTGCCATGACGGATGTAGTGGCTCATCTGTGGCCGGATAGGCCCAAGCCGAAGAGTTATTTTGGCTTATTACAGCAATTCCTTGGGGCGGTGCCGCATATCAAGGCGATGAAGCGGTCGGCATGCATAAAGGGTGCACGGATGGCTCTCGCCCGTGTTAAGACATACTGGGCGGACATGAATGCCACCGACGTTGAATCCCGGGGTTCGGACGAGAGCCGGTTACCCGTCGAGCACTATTTTGGGGAAGTCCTGGAGGGCGCTCGTTTGATAGAGTCGCAGTGCTCGAAAAATGTTATGTTCAAATGACATGTATGATTTGTAAAACGATATTGATAATATAAGTGCTTTTTATACTTGTGAGTTCAAGTATTGAAATATCTCATGTGCGGCCGTTAATGTATACGTGTATACAACCTGAAAGATGGTTGTCTTCGGCTTCGCCCCCCACGCACAGGGTGCGGGGGTGTTTGCAAAAGGGTCGCATTTTCACACTTAATCCAACGTCTTGGTCCTGTGAAGGAGGTGGTAGCGCAGCAAACTAGGCAACCGGACTATAATGCTTTATCACTTTCACTTAGCCATAGGAGTTCAAAGGTGGGGCTACGATATAGCCCCTAGGGGCACCGTGCTCTCCGAATTCGGGGCGCATATGTACCTGACCGGAAAACGGTCCTTCGTCAAAGCGGAGGAATTCTAGACATTCCGGTAGTCGATCGAGTTGTTGACCAGTCTCTCGCTATATCATGACAGTCAGTTTTCGGCTTTCTCTACCGAGGTGCTCGCCTGGCCGAACTAGGGCACAATCGCAGTAGTTCTCCTAGTGTCGCGTTAGCCGATGATACAGAACATAAGGCAGCAAAACACATGAGCCGGGCAAAACCAACATTTGATCAAAGACATGATTCGGAGCTGATGCATATAAGGCCTAACTCGAGACGCCGAACACTCCCTGAGGTATTCAGTCTTTATGATAACGGGCAAAACAATGCCCTAAGGCCCTAGTGTCCAAGTACGGGCCAGAACTTCTGGCGCGGCCGATGCCAAAACGCCAGCCTCCACCTTGGGTATGATAAGAAACCGGGGGATGTGTATCGACAAGAGACAGTAAGAAAGGTTTACGCTGGGTCTTAATCTGAAAAGAATCTTTGCAACGGGTCCCTGCTGCACGTCTGCGCCTGTGTCTCCGTTGTGCTGTATCCTGGACGGGTGTAGCACGCTGTTCATCTGTAAAAGAGAAGAGCTTAGTTTTGAAAGGTATCGTGCAAAAAATGTATTTAAAACAGAGTATGAATAAATGAATAAAGTTGAGCTTTTATTGGCTCTCGTTGTTCACGCGCATAGCCCCTTGTGAAGGGGTATGCGGCTAGGAAGCCCCTAGTTTATTTATGCCGGACTCGCCTAGCCATTTCCGGGGTCTTGAGCGACCTTTTAAGGAGATGATGCCGCGTGGACCGGGCATTTTAAGTGTAAGAGACGCGTAATGCGGTATTGCGTTAAAGTGGACGAAAGCTTCGCGTCCCAATAGTGCCTTGTAGCTACTTTTAAATGGGGCGATATGGAAGATTAGATTTTCGCGACGGAAGTTGTTGGATGAAACGAACACAACTTCTAGTAGTAAGGAGCCCGTGCAATTGGCGTAAGGGCCTGGCGTCACTCCTTTGAAGCAAGTGCTGCTATGGTGAATTTTGGTAGGGTCTATCCCCATCCTGCGGATTGTGTCCGGATATAGCAGGTTTAAATCGCTACCGCCATCCATTAGGACTTGTGTAAATTGTAGTCCGTCGATTATAGGATCCAATATCAAAGCAGTCAATCATGCATTTCGAATACTTCTGGAGTAATCCAGATGGTCGAAAGTAATTGGTTTTGACATCCAATCTCGGGATTCCGCTGGGGTGGACCGTGCGGCATGTGCTTTGATAAACGCCTCCGTATTTTTCCTTGTTATCACTTGAAGTGAATTTACTGTTTTTACTTCTTGTGGGAAGTTCTTTTGTTTTCCGGCGCTCTGCTTGTGGGGTTCGTCGTCGTCCTCGCTTGGCGTGTCGAGCCCCTTGTGTTCGGCGTTGAGTCGGCCGGACTGCTTGAAGACCCAACAATCTCGGTGGGTGTGGTTTGTAGGCTTCCCGGGGGTACTGTGGATTTGACATATCCTATCCAAAATTTTGTTTAGGTTGGATGGCTCGTCACTATTGTCCTTAAGAGGCAGTGTTTTGTTGTTTGGCCGGGAGTTTTGAATCCGGCGTTGACCGCTGTGTTCTTTGGGCCATTTTCTTTATTCCGGCGCTGATCTTTTCTGCGTCGTGATTTCCCATTTCCATCTCTGACCTCAGATGTACTTGGGTCGCTGGTGCTGTATCTTGCCAGCCAGCTATCTTCTCCCGCGCAAAAGCGGGTCATGAGGCTCGTTAGCACGGCCATTGTTCTTGGTTTTTCCTAGCCGAGGTGTCTGGCGAGCCATTCGTCTCGGACGTTATGTTTAAAAGCTGCTAAGGCTTCGGCGTCCGGACAGTCGACTATTTGGTTCTTTTTGGTGAGAAACCTATTCCAGAATTTGCGTGCTGACTCTCCGGGTTGTTGAGTTATGTGAGTTAAATCGTCTGCATCCGGAGGGCGGACATAAGTCCCCTAAAAATTTGCTCTAAACGCATCCTCGAGCTCTTCCCAACTTCCAATGGTATTTCTTGGAGGCTTTTGAGCCAATGCCGAGCTGGCCCTTTGAGCTTGAGGGGTAGGTATTTTATGGCATGGAGATCGTCTCCTCTAGCCATATGTATATGTAGGATGTAATCCTCAATCTAGACTCCGGGGTCTGTTGTTCCGTCGTATGCCTCTATGTTTACGGGCTTAAAACCCGCTGGACATTCATGATCCAGTACCTCATAGGTGAAACATAGTGGGTGTGCGGCGCCCCTGTATTTAGGTGTGCCATTATCTTCGAACACTGGGCGTGTTGTGTTGCTTCCTGGAGCCCTCTTTTTTGGCCCATAAATGGACCTGACCGGGCCATCCTTTCTGCGAGGATCTTTATGTGTATCATGTGCCGGCTTGTGTGCGGCGCTGCTTGCCGCTCTTAGCCTGTCATCTGGTCGTCTATCCGGCCAGGCAGCCTCTTTGCTTTTTGATTGTGGTGGCTCTACGGCCTCCTCGTCGAATTCGGGCAACAACTTGCGCTTCGGGTAGCTCTTTGCTTGGTGACTATTGCCGATTTGGTCTGCGGTCTTGAGTACTTTGCTCCATCTCATTCTGAGTACGTCTTCCGCTGTTTTGAGCTTCCGCTTCTGCTTCTTCAAACTTCTTGCAGTGGCGACGAGCCTTTTGTGAAGGTTCTTATGCTCCGGTGATGTGTTCGGCGTGAGATCGTCTGGACTGTAGTTTTCGCCGGGAATGGGTTCTTGTCCAATTCATCCTGTTCAGATGGTTGCTTGGTTGCATGTTCTTCGCCCACTGGTTTGCCCTGCTCTACGGCTGGGTCATTATGGGTGCTGTTGTTATCGAGGCGGGACTTTGGGCGGCGTTTGCGTTGCCGTTTTGGTTGCTTTTCCTTCGCCGCATCCCGTTGTTCCTCGTTATCACTTCCTTTTGGTGTATCCACCATGTATATGTCATGAGTTGAGGTGGCTTTACAGTGCCCAGTAGGCGCTGGTTCTTGGTCGTCTCCGGCATCGTCGTCCATACCGTCGATGTCTTCGGAGTCGAAGTCTAGCATGTCGGTTAAATCGTCGACCGTGGCTATAAAGTGGGTGGTGGGTGGGCTTTGAATTTCTTCGTCGTCCGCATCCCAACCATCCTGACCGCAGTTCGGCTAGGGTTCTCCTGATAATGAGAGTTACTTTAGCAAATTCAGGACGTCGCCAAAAGTTGAGTGTTGAAAGATGTCCGCGGCGGTGAACTCCATGATCGGCGCCCAATCGGATTCGATTGGAGGGGGTGCGGGAGGTTCGGAGTCCGGCGAGGAACCCGGCACATCGGAGTCACGAGCTTCACAAGGGACAAGGTCAGTATTCGGCTCCATCGTCGTAGAGGTTGCAGCCCCCGAGGCGGTGTCTGGCCACCCATCCTCGATCTGCGCGGTCGGCTCCGAATTAGGGGTTGGAGCGGACTCATGTTCGGCCTCCAGGACACTATCCGGCAGCAGAGCTAGATCGTGCCCATCGTGACAGTGCGGCGCGCTCGGCTGCGGCTCGAATCCATCGAAGATCAAGTCTCCGCAGACGTCAGCCGTGAAGTTTAGACTTCCGAATATTACCTGACGGCCAGGGGCGTAGCTTTCGATCTGCTCCAGATGGCGAAGCGAATTGGCCCGCAGTGCAAAGCCGCCGAATACGAAGATCTGTCCGCAGTGCAAAGTCTCACCCTGGACCACGTCGTTGTTGATGATCGAAGGGGCCATCAAGCCTATTGGTGACGACACAGAGGAACTCTCAATGAAAGCACCAATGTCGATGTCAAAACCGGCGGATCTCGGGTAGGGGGTCCCGAACTGTGCGTCTAGGCGGATGGTAACAGGAGACAAGGTACACGATGTTTTTACCCTGGTTCGGGCCCTCTCGATGGAGGTAAAACCCTACTCCTGCTTGATTGATATTGATGATATGGGTAGTACAAGAGTGGATCTACCTCGAGATCAAGGAGGCTAAACCCTAGAAGCTAGCCTATGGTATGATTGTTGTTGTGATTGCTTTCCAATGGACTAAAACCCTCCATTTTATATAGACGCTGGAGAGGGCTAGGGTTACACAGAGTCGGTTACAATGGTAGGAGATCTACATATCCGTATTGCCAAGCTTGCCTTCCATGCCAAGGAAAGACCCTCCAGACACGGGACGAAGTCTTAAATCTTGTATCTTCATAGTCTTGGAGTCCGGCCGATGATGATAGTTCGGCTATCCGAACACCCCCTAGTCCAGGACTCCCTCACAACGCCAAGGGTCTTTCATTTTAGGCAAGCAAGAGCTTCAATCCAAAAGCATTTGCTGTGGACTCCACTCAAAAGACATTACTCAAAGTTCAACTAGCACTAAAAAGGTCTAAACCACTTGGCTACAGTCTGTTTTATTTTCTGAAAAGATGTATGCAGTGTGCCTTAGATGACTTAAAAGGCCTTGTGCCTGCCTATGGCTAATTGACATTTGTAGATGACACAATGCTCAAGCCATGCCGCTTGTCTGCCATAGCCTAAATCAAGAATGCTCAACATAGCCTAGGAGCTAGTTGACTTTTGAATTATATTGGTGCACTGCCGATGTGCCCAAGTATGATCTCCTACATCAATTTGACTTCTGAGGATTTTGAGCCTGTTCGGAATCCCTCCGGCTCCGCAACTCCGTTCTGGAGCGGAGCAGGCATCCAGTTTACATAATAAGCTTATAGTCTTCTTCTTATTCTTCTTCTTTTCCAAAATGACATAGGTTAGCTTCATTTTACCTAAGCTGGCTCTAATATGCTAACTTAGAGCTTATATGCTTAGTTTCCTATAGCTTAGCTCCAAAATAACTTATGTTAGCACAAAATGATCAAGTTTACATAATAAGCTTATAGTCTTCTTCTTATTCTTCTTCTTTTCCAAAATGACATAGGTTAGCTTCATTTTACCTAAGTTGGCTCTAATATGTTAACTTAGAGAGCTTATATGCTTAGTTTCCTATAGGTTAGCTCCAAAATTACTTATGTTTGCACAAAATGATCAAGTTTACATAATAAGCTTATAGTCTTCTTCTTCTTATTCTTCTTCTAGTATTCTTCTTCTTCTAGTATTCTTCTAGTCTTCTTCTTGTTCTCTTCTTCTTCTTCTTCTTCTTCTTCTTCTAACTTCTTGTTTATCATTTTGCATATTTGATTTAATTCACGGAAGCTTGCATGGATGGATTGCTTCTTTTCCATTTGTGTTTTTATTTTGTATCAGTGTGAAACTTTTGTGAATTGATGGATAACGGTGTTGGATGAACAATGTGAAACTAGTGTAATATGTAACGATGGAACTATGTGTTGGCTATGTATGTATATATGATGAAACTTGTGTGTTGGATATGATTGTTATATGGATGCTTGTTGTATATATATGTGTTGGATATCTCATATGTGAAATAGTGACCTGAGATTAAGTAAAAACAAAAAAGAAATTTAAAAAAATTGTTACTAATGGCGCTCTACCATGTGGTGCGCCATTAGTATAGCAGACACTAGTGACGCACTGTTGGCAATACTAATGGCGCGCTACGTGGTGCGCCATTAGAACACCAGATACTAATGGCGCACCAGTGGTGCACCATTAGAATTTAATACTAGTGGTGTGGTACTAGTGGCGCACCAGTAGTGCGCCATTAGTAGGCAAAACTGGTGCGCCACTAGTAGGCTTTTCCTAGTAGTGTCAATTTTTCGTCGAGGCCGCAACATTTGGCGAAGGGGACTAGTAAGGAGGTGGATTGCAGAAGCTCACTCAAGAGATAGTGAAGAAGAATCAGTGGTGGAGAAAGGGGAGAATTTCTTCTCCAAACTCCTTGATTTGAGCTTACTCCAATAGATGCCACAATTAGTCACCACTGCATTCAATGACATAAGGATAGTTTCGTCCCATGATAATGGATTCATCCCCGAGTACATTGTATCATGAATAATGGAAGAAAACCTTGTGTTTGCCCTTGGATCCTGTCATATCCTAACCACCCAACGCACAAGGCGTCACCTAATAGTTATGAGAGACTGGGATAAATATAAAATTATCTTTGAGAACATTAACTTCTCACGGTTATAGTCGCTGATACTGTTTGGGGAGTGGGTATCACATCTCTGTAAGTATGAGGCTACTTTGGGTGCTTGATCTGGAGGCTGCATTGTGTGTAAAGGAGGAATATCTCAAGAAGATGATCAAGCGGTAGCATTGCCTGAAGTTTCACTTTTTATAATGATGCATTGAGATCTTCCATCTAGCAAGTTCACTTGCTGATATTAGGTTGCTCCAAACTCTAGATGTGAGACATCCCTCCATAGTAACACTTCCTGTGAGCATAACCAGGTTACATAAGCTATAGTATATTCGTGAAGACAACATCATCCCAATATCAACACTGTATGTCTCATCTAGTAGCTCACTAGAGTTACACACATGCCCTGACATATTTGGTGTTCAGGTGCCTACAGGTATTGGAAAATTTACGGTGTTGTGCACAATTGGTGTTGTCAATGTTTGTGCTCCACGTGGAAAGGCCATTGTGGAAGAGCCCAAGAAGCATACCCAATTATACAAGCTTGGAGTGTCTTCTATTAATAAGCGTAACGACAAGGACTTTTTAATTGTAACTGTTAAGCTTCCACTAGTAGAAAAAGTGCCATTTGTCCTGGTTCGTAAGGCCCATTTGTCCCGGTTGGGGAACTGGGACTAAAGGGTCGGTACTAAAGCCCTATACCTTTAGTCCCGGTTCTTACACCAACCGAGACAGATGGGCCTCCACGTGGCCATGGCGGTGAGCCCAGGCAGGAGGGCCTTTGGTCCCGGTTGGTAGCACCAACCGAGACGAAAAGGCATCCACGCATCAGCAGCTGGCAGGAGCTGAGGTTTTTGTTTGTTTTTGAAAGAGGGTGGTTTAGGGGGTTTTGAGCGGTTAATTTAGGGTGTTAGCTAGCTAATAGAAAGAAGTGTCCTCTCTTATATCTGTGCTTGGTCAACGCTACGTACTATACGTATAGAGAGGCCCTCGACACGCTAGCTAGTAAGCAAATGAAGGAAACCATTAAGTATAAAAGTTCGCCATGAACATATGCATACCGAGAGAAGTGATATCGACCTCTCCTTCTCCGAGAGATTGGGCGAACAACAAGTTTTCGTATATCTATCTAACGCTACTGGCTACATACATACAATATTAAGATCTCTTACAATATAATCCCTAATTATATATGAACTCAGCTGCAACATGGTATTCTCCGGCTTTATTGATGACGTGATCAAGAAAGAATCCCGCCAATTCCTCTTGAATTGCTTTCATGCGATCTTGTGGTAGGAGTTCATTCCGCATCTGCCGCATCTAATTTGAAGAAGGGGGTTAATACATATATATGAATGAAACTCAACAGAAATGATGGTGTAATAAAATGAAATTGTGAATATTATTGCTTACGCACCTCATATTGGCTTTTACAGTAGCCCGGCTTATTTTTGCAAGTCGCATTGTAGATGAACTGGCACACATAGTATCCACAGTAATCATTCCCTTGTTCCTGCCACAAGCACTTTACGAGAAATAGAGGTCAATCAAACTGATAATGAAAGCATTATAAATGGCATTGATAAAAGTAGCTAGAATCAACGGGAGATGCGCGGAACTAGATAGCTAGTAGTAATTACTTTCGGGTATGTAAAT
Organism: Aegilops speltoides; assembly: GCA_021437245.1. Lineage (NCBI taxonomy): Eukaryota > Viridiplantae > Streptophyta > Magnoliopsida > Poales > Poaceae > Aegilops > Aegilops speltoides. Next base: position 46,515 of record JAHHZJ010003491.1, read on the forward strand.
CGCAGATCCCTCGGCAGTCCTGGAGATTGTGCGGTGAATACTTTCCAAACCCTGCGAGACAAAGAAAATAATTACTTGATATCAGGAAATGAACAAAAAGTTGCTGATATGGTGCGATAATGATCGATTGAACTTACTTCTTGAGAATTTTAGTCATGTTCGCATAGGTCTCGGGATCTTTTCGTCTCGAGTCTAAGACGGTTACTAGTCCCTACTCAAGCTTAATCTCCAGGAGAATATAGTGGAAGCTGCACACGCCTGCATAACTCATCAATTACATTACTATAACCTCGAGTAATATGGGAAACCGAATATGCACAAGACAGTAACACTCACTTGAAGTTGTAAGAAAAGAGTATCTTATCTTTGTTTTGATTTATTACCAACGATTTGAGCAAGTTGACCTCGGTTTCTTTGGCTTGAAATTTAACCGTAAATTCATCTGTGAGATTTGTGTTAATGAACCCAATATCATACATTTCTGCTTTTCTGCATTCGACGATCTTCAATCTGCATAATATAGTGAGCATAATTATAAATACATGCAATGAAAGAGCTGAGCTATATATAGAGACTTAATGACAGAAGTAGTACTTACAGACAGTAGCAAGTGACCGTTAATTTATTCAGGGCCTTTTGATTGAAAAACTAGAAGAACTCCTCAAATGGAATAGACAAAAGATCAATTCCAACGAGGTCGTGCTCCTCTTTAACTGTCAGTGTCAAAGTATTCGTCCCCCGGACTCTCTACAGGTTTCCATGTACCAATCATGGAATCATCGCATCATCATTGTTAGAGATCTTTCATCTTTGACGAGAGGCTTCCCGTAATGGTATTTGTGGTCGTCCACCTCCAAGAAATCATAATGTACATCGTCGGGCAGGTAATCTCCAAGATTGGTATTGGGAAAAATCTCCGGATGATTAGCGACGATATCGCTAGACACCTTCAGCGGGGGGCACGACTGGTTTGCTTGTTCGCCGAGCTGGGCAGTTTTTTCCCAGCTCGTCGTTCTGCTAACCTTCGATCACTGATAGTACTTCCCGATTGCTCCGCTTCGATATATACCTTTTCAGTAATGCGCTCATAGTTGTTTTTCGGCGGAGACGGTGGTGGTTTCTTTAGGGCATCGACAGTGCGCTTTACTATCACCGGATCTATCTTCTCCTCTGGAGGAGGATGTTTCTTTGCTTTCACCACATGAAAGAAGTCCCTCACTTCGGCTTCCACGATCTCCACGGTTTCCTCCACGGTCCTCTTGTATGGTAACTTCTCTAGAGGCTTGAGAGATGGACCGAATCTGTATTGCCTTCCGCCTTGATTTCCCACAAGTATAGGGGATCTATCGTAGTCCTTTTGATAAGTAAGAGTGTCGAACCCAACAAGGAGCAGAAGGAAATGATAAGCGGTTTTCAGTAAGGTATTCTCTGCAAGCACTGAAATTGTAGGTAACAGATAGTTTTGTCATAAGATAGTTTGTAACGGGTAACAAGCAATAAAAGTAAATAAAGTGCGGTAAGGTGGCCCAATTCTTTTTGTAGCAAAGGACAAGCCTGAACAATTTCTTATAATGAGAAAATTGCTCCCGAGGACACATGGGAATTATCGTCAAGCTAGTTTTCATCACGCTCATATGATTCGTGTTTGGTATTTTGATAATTTGATATGTAGGTGGACCGGTGCTTGGGTGCTATCCTTTCTTGGACAAGCATCCCACTTATGATTAACCCCTATTGTAAGCATCCGCAACTACAAAAGAAGTATTAAGGTAAACCTAATCATAGCATGAAACTAGTGGATCCAAATCAGCCCCTTACGAAGCAACGCATAAACTAGGGTTTAAGCTTCTGTCACTCTAGCAACCCATCATCTACTTATTACTTCCCAGTGCCTTCCTCCAGGCCCAAATAATGGTGAAGTGTCATGTAGTCGACTTTCACATAACACCACTAGAGGAGAGACAACAAACATCTCATCAAAATATCGAACGAATACCAAATTCACATGACTACTAATAGCAAGACTTCACCCATGTCCTCAGGAACAAACGTAACTACTCACAAAGCATATTCATGTACATGATCAGAGGGGTATTAATATGCATTAAGGATCTGAACATATGATCTTCCACCAAATAAACCAATTAGCATCAACTACAAGGAGTAATCAACACTACTAGCAACCCACATGTACCAATTTGTGGTTTTGATACAAGATTGGATACAAGAGATGAACTAGGGTTTGAGAGGAGATGGTGCTGGTGAAGATGTTGATGGAGATTGATCCCATCCCGATGAGAGGATCGTTCGTGATGATCTCCCCCTCCCGGAGGGAAGTTTCCCCGGCAGAATAGCTCCACCGGAGCCCTAGTTTGGTTCCGCCAATGTTCCGCCTCAGTGGCGGTGGAGTTTCATCCCGTAAGCTTGCTTATGATTTTTTCCAGGGTAGAAGACTTCATATAGTAGAAGATGAGCACCGGAGGGCCACCAGGGGGAACACGAGGCAGGGGCCCCCCAGTAGAGGTGGGCGCACCCCCCACCCTCGTGGCCAGGGTGTGGGCCCCCTCTAGTACTTCTTTCACTCAATAATTCTTATTAATTCCAAAAATGACTTTCGTGTAGTTTCAGGACTTTTGGAGCTGTGCAGAATAGGTTTCCAATATTTGCTCCTTTTCCAGCCCCGAATTCTGGCTGCCGGCATTCTCCCTCTTTATGTTAAACCTTGTACAACAAGAGAGAACTGTTGGGGAACGTAGTAATTTCAAAAAATTTCCTACGCACACGCAAGATCATGGTGATGTATAGCAACGAGGGGAGAGTGTTGTCTACGTACCCTCGTAGACCGAAGCGGAAGCATTGACGCAACGTAGAGGAAGTAGTCGTACGTCCTCCCGGTCCAACCTATCCAAGCACCGTTACTCCGGCACCTCCGAGTTCTTGACACACGTACAGCTCGATGACGCACCCCCGATCTCCGATCCAGTAGAGGCTCCGAGGGGGAGTTCCGTCAGCACGATGGCGTGGTGACGATCTTGATGTTCTCCTATCGCAGGGCTTCGCCTAAGCACCGCTACAATATGATCGAGGTGTAATATCGTGGTGGGGGGCACCGCACACGGCTAAGGAACGATCAATGATCAACTTGTGTGTCTATGGGGTGCCCCTACCCCCGTATATAAAGGAGTGGAGGAGGGGGAGGGCCGGCCCTCTCTATGGCGCGCCCTAGGGGAGTCCTACTCCCACCGGGAATAGGATTCCCCCTTTCCTAGTCCAACCAGGAACCCTTCCATATAGTAGGAGTCGGAGAGAAGGAAAGGGAAGAGAGAAGGAGAAGGAAGGAAGGGGGCGCCCCCCCTCCCTAGTCCAATTCGGACTAGCCAAAGGGGAGGGGTGCGGCCACCCTTTGGGCCCTCTCTCTCTTTTCCCTTATGGCCCAATGAGGCCCAATACGAATTCCCGTAACTTTCCGGTACTCCGAAAAATACCCGAATCACTCGGAACCTTTCCGAACTCCGAATATAGTCGTCCAATATATCAATCTTTACGTCTCGACCATTTCGAGACTCCTCGTTATGTCCCCGATCTCATCCGGGACTCCGAACTCCTTCGGTACATCAAAACTCATAAACTCATAATATAATTGTCATCGAAACCTTAAGCGTGCAGACCCTACGGTTCGAGAACAATGTAGACATGACCGAGACACGTCTCCGGTCAATAACCAATAGCGGGACCTGGATGACCATATTGGTTCCTACATATTCTACGAAGATCTTTATCGTTCAGACCGCATAACAACATACGTTGTTCCCTTTGTCATCGGTATGTTACTTGCCCGAGATTCGATCGTCGGTATCCAATACCTAGTTCAATATCGTTACCGGCAAGACTCTTTACTCGTTCTGTAATACATCATCTCGCAACTAACTCATTAGTTGCAATGCTTGCAAGGCTTAAGTGATGTGCATTACCGAGAGGGCCCAGAGATACCTCTCCGACATTCGGAGTGACAAATCCTAATCTCGAAATACGCCAACCCAACAAGTACCTTTGGAGACACCTGTAGAGCACCTTTATAATCACCCAGTTATGTTGTGACGTTTGGTAGAACACAAAGTGTTCCTCCGGTAAACGGGAGTTGCATAATCTCATAGTCATAGGAACATGTATAAGTCATGAAGAAAGCAATAGCAACATACTAAACGATCGGGTGCTAAGCTAACGGAATGGGTCATTTCAATCAGATCATTCAACTAATGATGTGATCCCGTTAATCAAATAACAACTCTTTGTCCATGGTTAGGAAACATAACCATCTTTGATTAACAAGCTAGTCAAGTAGAGGCATACTAGTGACACTCTGTTTGTCTATATATTCACACATGTATTATGTTTCCGGTTAATACAATTCTAGCATGAATAATAAACATTTATCATGAAATAAGGAAATAAATAATAACTTTATTATTGCCTCTAGGGCATATTTCCTTCAAGAACAGCCATAAGTATTGTGACATAACGTGTAATAACAACCCATAATGCAATAAATATCGATATAAAAGCATGATGCACAATGTATGTATCCATTTTTTGCGGGGTATCCATTTGATTAATGAATGGCTATATGGTTTTCAAATAGAATTTTAAACATCTAATGGCTATAATAAAGATCTACAAAATGATTTACTCATTTTTTTACTTTTTGTGATATTTTCTAGCATATTTTTATTTTCACTGTCCGAGCGATACCAATAGTTAGTTTTTCATATACATAGCGACGATTACTTAGAATTAGATGGTCGCTACGAAATAATTAGACTGAGAGGACATTGTCACGAGCATTTAGAAGCATGCATTCAAGGTCGATATCCATGATATTGTGTTATCTAAAAAAATTGCACTTCGAACTATGGTGAGGCATATAGAGGAAGATAACATAATATTTAAGCATTTAATTATTGATGAAATGGCTTGGCGTGGTAGGAAGCTAACATCAATGCCATCAGTCACTTTTTGTCACGCAAGCGTCATGACTTTAACAACAATAATACACTTACCAAAAATATTTTACCTGTAATTTCATCATGTTTTCTCAGGGCAAACATTCCAACTAAAATATTTTTTGTCTTTTGAATGATCTATCAAGGTGGGCTGAAAAACAATGGTGGAGGAGAGAAATCTGAAGATTGGTGTCAAAACTTGCATCGACGTAACCCTTTACGACGAACCTTTTGTCACTTCCATAATCAAGAAACATATCCTTATTTCACTAAGGATAATTTTGACCAATGTCCAGTGATCTACTCCTAGATCACTATTGTACTCCCTTGCCAAAAACAGTGTCGGGTATACAATAGATCTGGTACACCGCATGGCATACCTTATAGAACCTATGGCCAAGGCATAGGGAATGACTTTCATTCTCTTTCTATCTTCTGCCGTGGTCGGGTCTTGAGTCTTACTCAATTTCACACCTTGTAACACAGGCAAGAACTCTTTCTTTGACTGTTCTATTTTGAACTACTTCAAAATCTTGTCAAGGTATGTACTCATTGAAAAAACTTATCAAGCGTCTTGATCTATCTCTATAGATCTTGATGCTCAATATGTAAGCAGCTTCACCGAGGTCTTTCTTTGAAAAACTCCTTTCAAACACTCCTTTATGCTTTGCAGAATGATTCTACATTATTTCCGATCTACAATATGTCATTCACATATACTTATCGAAATCTGTAGTGCTCCCACTCACTTTCTAGTAAATACAAGCTTCTTTGCAAGTCTGTATAAACTATATGCTTTGATCAACTTATCAAAGCGTATATTCCAACTCGAGATGCTTGCGCCAGTCCATAGATGCACATTTTGTTAACACCTTTAGGATCGACAAAACCTCTTGGTTGCATCACATACAACTCTTCTTTAATAACTCCATTAAGGAATGCAGTTTTGTTTATCCATTTGCCGATTTCATAAAATGCGGCAATTGCTAACATGATTCGGACAGACTTTTAAGCATCGATCTGAGTGAGAAAATCTCATTGTATTCAACATCTTGAACTTTGTCAAAACCTTTTTCGACAAGTCTAGCTTTGTAGATAGTAACACTACTATCAGCGTCCGTCTTCCTCTTGAAGATCCATTTATTTTCTATGGCTTGCCGATCATCGGGCAACTCCACCAAAGTCCACACTTTGTTCTCATACATGGATCTCATCTCAGATTTCATGGCCTCAAGCCATTTCGTGGAATCTGGGCTCATCATCGCTTCCTCATAGTTCGTAGGTTCATCATGGTCTAGTTACATGACTTCCAGAACAGGATTACCGTACCACTCTGGTGCGGATCTCACTCTGGTTTACCTACGAGATTCGGTAGTAACTTGATCTGAAGTTACATGATCATCATCATTAGCTTCCTCACTAATTGGTGTAGTAGTCACAGGAACAAATTTCTGTGATGAACTACTTTCCAATAAGGGAGAAGGTACAATTACCTCATCAAGTTCTACTTTCCTCCCACTCACTTCTTTTGAGAGAAACTCCTTCTCTAGAAAGGATCCATTTATTAGCAACGAATGTTTTGCCTTCGGATCTGTGATAGAAGGTGTACCCAACAATTTCCTTTGGGTATTCTATGAAGACGCACTTCTCCGATTTGGGTTTGAGCTTATCAGGATGAAACTTTTTCACATAAGCATCGCAGCCCCAAACTTTAAAAAACAACTTTGGTTTCTTGCTAAACCACAGTTCATATAGTGTCGTCTCAACGGATTTAGATGGTGCCCTATTTAACGTGAATGCAGCTGTCTCTAATGCATGATCCCAAAACGATATTGGTAAATCGGTAAGAAACATCATAGATCGCACCATATCTTATAAAATACGATTACGACGTTCGGACACACCATAATGTTGTAGTGTTCCAGGTGGCGTGAACTGTGAAACTATTCCACATTTGTTTTATATGAAGGCCAAACTCGTAACTCAAATATTCTCCTCCACGATCAGATCACAGAAACTTTATTTTCTTGTTACGATGATTTTCCACTTCACTCTGAAATTCTTTGAACCTTTCAACTATTTCAGACTTATGTTTCATCAAGTAGATATACCCATATCTGCTTAAATCATCTGTGAAGGTCAGAAAATAACGATACTCTCCACGAGCCTTAATACTCATTGGTCTGCATACATCAGTATGTATTATTTCCAACAATTTTGTTGCTTGTTCCATTGTTCCGAAGAACGGAGTTTTAGTCATCTTTCCCAAAAGGCATGGTTCGCAAGCATCAAGTGATTCATAATCAAGTGATTCCAAAATCCCATCAGCATGGAGTTTCTTCATGCGCTTTACACCAATATGATCTAAACGGCAGTGCCACAAATAAGTTGCACTATCATTATTATCTTTGCATCTTTTGGTTTCAATATTATGAATATGTGTATCACTACGATCGAGATCCAATGAACCATTTTCATTGGGTGTGTAACCATATAAGGTTTTATTCATGTAAACAGAACAACAGTTTATTCTCTTACTTAAATGAATAACCGTATTGCAATAAACATGATCAAATCATATTCATGCTCAACGCAAACACCAAATAACATTTATTTAGGTTCAACACTAATCCCGAAAGTATAGGGAGTGTACGGCGATGATCATATCAATCTTGAAACTACTTTCAACACACATCGTCACTTCACCCTTAACTAGTTTCATTTTATTCGCAACTCCGTTTGAGTTACTACTCTTAGTAACGAACCAGTACCAAATACCGAGGGTTGCTATAAACACTAGTAAAGTACACATCAATAACATGTATATCAAATATACCTTTGTTTACTTTGCCATCCTTCTTATCCGCCAAATACTTGGGGTAGTTACGCTTCAATAACCAGTCCCTTTGCGGTAGAAGCACTTAGTCTCGGGCTTAGGTCCAGACTTGGGATTCTTCACTTGAGCAGCAACTTGCTTGCCGTTCTTCTTGAAGTTCCCTTCTATCCCTTTGCCCTTTTCTTGAAACTAGTGGTCTTGTTAACCATCAAAACTTGATGTTCTTTCTTGATTTCTACCTTCATCAATTTCATCATCATGAAAAACTCGGGAATTACTTTCATCATCCCTTGCATACTATAGTTCATCACGAAGTTCTACTAACTTGGTGATGGTGACTAGAGAATTCTGTCAATCACTATCTTATCTGGAAGATTAACTCCCACTTGATTCAAGCGATTGTAGTACCCAGACAATCTGAGCACATGCTCACTAGTTGAGCGATTCTCCTCCATCTTTTAGCTATAGAACTTGTTGGAGACTTCATATCTCTCAACTCGGGTATTTGCTTGAAATATTAACTTCAACTCCTGGAACATCTCATATGGTCCATGACATTCAAAACGTCTTTGAAGTCCTGATTCTAAGCCATAAAGCATGGTGCACAAAACTCTCAAGTAGTCATCATATTGAGCTAGCCAAACGTTCATAACGTCTGCATCTGCTCCTGCAATAGGTCTGTCACCTAGCGGTGCATTAAGGACATAATTCTTCTGTGCAGCAATGAGGATAAACCTCAGATCGCGGATCCAATCCGCATCATTGCTACTAACATTTTTCAACATAATTTTCTCTAGGAACATATCAAAATAAACATATGAAAGCAACAACGCAAGCTATTGATCTTTACAACATAATTTGCAAAATACTACCAGGACCAAGTTCATGATAAATTTTAGTTCAATTAACCATATTACTTAAGAACTCCCACTTAGACAGACATCTCTCTAGTCATCTAAGTGATCACGTGATCCAAATCAACTAAACCATAACCGATCATCACGTGAGATGGAGTAGTTTTCAATGGTGAACATCTTATGTTGATCATATCTACTATATGATTCACGCTCGACCTTTCGGTCTCCGTGTTCCGAGGCCATATCTGCATATGCTAGGCTCGTCAAGTTTAACCCGAGTATTCTGCGTGTGCAAAACTGGCTTGCATCCGTTGTAGATGGACGAGAGCTTATCACACCCGATCATCACGTGGTGTGCAGGCACGACGAACTTTGGCAGCGGTGCATACTCGGGAGAACACTTCTTGATAATTAGTGAGAGATCATCTTAAAATGCTACCGTCAATCAAAGCAAGATAAGATGCATAAAGGATAAACATCACATGCAATCAATATAAGTGATATGATATGGCCATCATCATCTTGTACTTGTGATCTCCATCTCCGAAGCACCATCATGATCACCATCGTCACCGGCGCGACACCTTGATCTCCATCGTAGCATCGTTGTCGTTTACGCCATCTATTGCTTCTACGACTATCGCTACCTCTTAGTGATAAAGTAAAGCAATTACAGGGTGTTTGCATTTCATACAATAAAGCGACAACTATATGGCTCCTGCCAGTTGCCGATAACTTCAGTTACAAAACATGATCATCTCATACAATAAAATATCGCATTATGTCTTGGCCATATCACATCACAACATGCCCTGCAAAAACAAGTTAGACGTCCTCCACTTTGTTGTTGCAAGTTTTACGTGGCTGCTATGGGCTTTAAGCAAGAACCAATCTCACCTACGCATCAAAACCACAACGATAGTTTGTCAAGTTGATGCTGTTTTAACCTTCGCAAGGACCGGGCGTAGCCACACTCGGTTCAACTAAAGTTGGAGAAACCGACACCGCTAGTCACTGTGTGCAAAGCACGGCGGTAAAACCAGTCTCGCGTAAGCGTCTGGCGTAATGTCGGTCGGGCGCTTCATCCAACAATACCGCCGAACCAAAGTATGACATGCTGGTAAGCAGTATGACTTATATCGCCCACAACTCACTTGTGTTCTACTCGTGCATATAACATCAAACCATAAAAACCTAGGCTCGGATGCCACTGTAGGGAACGTAGTAATTTCAAAAAATTTCCTACGCACACGCAAGATCATGGTGATGTATAGCAACGAGGGGAGAGTGTTGTCTACGTACCCTCGTAGACCGAAGCGGAAGCGTTGATGCAACATAGAGGAAGTAGTCGTACGTCCTCCCGGTCCAACCGATCCAAGCACCGTTACTCCGGCACCTCCGAGTTCTTGACACACGTACAGCTCGATGACGCACCCCCGATCTCCGATCCAGTAGAGGCTCCGAGGGGGAGTTCCGTCAGCACGATGGCGTGGTGACGATCTTGATGTTCTCCTGTCGCAGGGCTTCGCCTAAGCACCGCTACAATATGATCGAGGTGTAATATCGTGGTGGGGGCCACCGCACACGGCTAAGGAACGATCAATGATCAACTTGAGTGTCTATGGGTTGCCCTACCCCCGTATATAAAGGAGTGGAGGAGGGGGAGGGACGGCCCTCTCTATGGAGCGCCCTAGGGGAGTCCTACTCCCACCGGGAATAGGATTCCCCCTTTCCTAGTCCAACTAGGAACGCTTCCATATAGTAGGAGTAGGAGAGAAGGAAAGGAAGAGAGAAGGAGAAGGAAGGAAGGGGCCCCCTCCTAGTCCAATTCGGACTAGCCAAAGGGAGGTGCAGCCACCCTTTAGGCCCTCTCTCTCTTTTCCCGTATGGCCCAATGAGGCCCAATACGAATTCCGTAACTTTCCGGTACTCGAAAAATACCGAATCACTCGGAACCTTTCCGAACTCGAATATAGTCGTCCAATATATCGATCTTTACGTCTCGACCATTTCGAGACTCCTCGTCATGTCCCGATCTCATCCGGGACTCCGAACTCCTTCGGTACATCAAAACTCATAAACTCATAATATAAGCATCATCGAAACCTTAAGCGTGCGGACCCTACGGTTCGAGAACAATGTAGACATGACCGAGACACGTCTCGGTCAATAACCAATAGCGGGACCTGGATGCCCATATTGGTTCCTACATATTCTCGAAGATCTTTATCGGTCGGACCGCATAACAACATACGTTGTTCCTTTGTCATCGGTATGTTACTTGCCCGAGATTCGATCGTCGGTATCAATACCTAGTTCAATCTCGTTATCGGCAAGTCTCTTTACTCGCTCACGTAATACATCATCTCGCAACTAACTCATTAGTTGCAATGCTTGCAAGGCTCAAGTGATGTGCATTACCGAGAGGGCCAGAGATACCTCTCCGACATTCGGAGTGACAAATCCTAATCTCGAAATCGCCAACCCAACAAGTACCTTTGGAGACACCTGTAGAGCACCTTTATAATCACCCGATTCGTTGTGACGTTTGGTAGCACACAAAGTGTCCCTCCGGTAAACGGGATTTGCATAATCTCATAGTCATAGGAACATGTATAAGTCATGAAGAAAGCAATAGCAATATACTAAACGATCGGGTGCTAAGCTAACGGAATGGGTCATGTCAATCAGATCATTCAACTAATGATGTGATCCCGTTAATCAAATAACAACTCTTTGTCCATGGTTAGGAAACATAACCATCTTTGATTAACAAGCTAGTGAAGTAGAGGCATACTAGTGACACTCTGTTTGTCTATATATTCACACATGTATTATGTTTCCGGTTAATACAATTCTAGCATGAATAATAAACATTTATCATGAAATAAGGAAATAAATAATAACTTTATTATTGCCTCTAGGGCATATTTCCTTCAAGAACAGCCATAAGTATTGTGACATAACGTGTAATAACAACCCATAATGCAATAAATATCGATATAAAAGCATGATGCACAATGTATGTATCCATTTTTTGCGGGGTATCCATTTGATTAATGAATGGCTATATGGTTTTCAAATAGAATTTTAAACATCTAATGGCTATAATAAAGATCTACAAAATGATTTACTCATTTTTTTACTTTTTGTGATATTTTCTAGCATATTTTTATTTTCACTGTCCGAGCGATACCAATAGTTAGTTTTTTCATATACATAGCGACAGTTACTTAGAATTAGATGGTCAGGCTACAGAAATAATTAGACTGAGAGGACATTGTCACGAGCATTTAGAAGCATGCATTCAAGGTCGATATCCATGATATTGTGTTATCTAAAAAAATTGCACTTCGAACTATGGTGAGGCATATAGAGGAAGACAACATAATATTTAAGCATTTAATTATTGATGAAATGGCTTGGCGTGGTAGGAAGCTAACATCAATGCCATCAGTCACTTTTTGTCACGCAAGCATCATGACTTTAACAACAATAATACATTTACCAAAAATATTTTACTTGTAATTTCATCATGTTTTCTCAGGGCAAACATTCCAACTAAAATATTTTTTTTGTCTTTTGAATGATCTATCAAGGTGGGCTGAAAAGCAATGGTGGAGGAGAGAAATCTGAAGATTGGTATCGAATTATATTGCTTTGCATGGCAGGGTGCCGATTTTTTAATACATACCAGTTCAAAAATAATGTAGTTTAGAACAGAATTCCCAAATATTATCTCTTTACCGGATATGCACATTTTGGCTTTGAAATATAGCTAACTACCAATTGACAAATACTGGTGGAAATCTTTTTTAGTTATATAACAATTAGTTAACAGCATGACCAGAAGATGCGGAAGCATATATACGGATGTGTGGACATATGACATTGTGCTAGTAGATAGTGGTGCAACAGATAATAATGTATGGTTGGAAGTCATCAATGTTCTCATTTCCTCCGTAAAAATTCTAAAAGAATATTTGGAGCAAAGGTAAACCAATACGGATGAAAAGATAAAACCATGAAATCTAGAGATTAGTAGGAAAGCCAATAGGTTGGCATGGTGGGATACATGCCTTTTTTTTTGATATTTCATTGCAGGGAAACCATATCATTAGCAACAATTTTATACCAAATGTAGCAAAGTTTAATCATGCTTTATAATAGTATACATTTGATCTATAATTTTTTTATATAAATTCATATATAGGAATATATCAAATGAATGAATATATGTAGGGCAAAACATGCAAAATGAATAAAGTTGTAAAGGAAGTCAAGCTGCGCAAATGCGCGGGCCACCCAGCTAGTTAAGTTCATAAGAACAGAGTAACGCATTAAGAAAGATGACATGATGTAGAGATATAAACTCATGCAATATGATATAAACCCCATATTTTTATCCTCGATGGCAACAATACAATACGTGCGTTGCTGCCCCTACTGTCACTGGGAAAGGACACCGCAAGATTGAACCCAAAGCTAAGCACTTCTCCCATTGCAAGAAAGATCAATCTAGTAGGCCAAACCAAACTGATAATTCGAAGAGACTTGCAAAGATAACTTAATCACACATAAAAGAATTCAGATGAGATTCAAATATTTCTCATAGATAAACTTGATCATAAACCCACAATTCATCGGATCTCGACAAACACACCGCAAAAAGAGTTACATCGAATAGATCTCCAAGAAGATCGAGGAGAACATGGTATTGAGATCCAAAAGAGAGAAGAAGCCATCTAGCTAATAACTATGGACCCGAAGGTCTGTGGTAAACTACTCACAACTCATCGGAGGGGCTATGGTGTTGATGTATAAGCCCTCCGTGGTCGATTCCCCCTCCGGCGGAGCACCGGCGAAGGCTCCAAGATGGGATCTCGCAGATACAGAAGGTTACGGCGGTGGAATTAGGTTTTCGTTAGCTCCCCTGATGTTCTCGGGGTACGTGGGTATATATAGGAGGAAGAAGTAGGTTGGTTGCCGCACGAGGGGCCCACGAGATAGGGGTCGCACCCTGTAGGGGTGGGCGCGCCCTCCACCCTCGTGGCCGCCTCGACTGCTTCTTGACTTGCACTCCAAGTCCTCTGGATCACGTTCGTTCCAAAAATCACGCTCCCGAAGGTTTCATTCTGTTTGGACTCCGTTTGATATTCCTTTTCTTCGAAATAATGAAATAGGCAAAAAAACAACAATACGGGTTGGGCCTCCGGTTAGTAGGTTAGTCCCAAAAATGATATAAATGTGTAAAGTAAAGCCCATAAACATCCAAAACGGGTAATATAATAGCATGGAATAATCAAAAATTATAGATACGTTGCAGACGTATCAAGCATGAATATATCATTGACTTAAGCCTCCCCCAAGCTTGAGCAATACTTTCTCCTTCGCGTGGCCAAAAATTATATATATAATTACGATCACGATGAACAAGATGCATAGGATAGAACTTCTGGTGAAATTCCAATTTCAATCGTTTATATTCCCAAGATCCCGTATCATCACATAGCCTGTACCATGTCAATGCATCTCCCTTCAAAGATAAAGGGAAGACCTTCCTCTTAACAACATCATCGGGCATACCTGCAAGCTTAAATAATCAACAAACTTCATCCACATAGATAAGGTGTAAATCAGGATGCAATGTTCCATCTCCTTTAAACGGATTAGCTAGCAGTTTCTCATCATACCCGAAGGAATCTCAAAGTAAACATTTTCAGTAGGTTCAGTAGGTTGAGGAGCAACTCTTTGCTCTACTGGTCAGGGCGAAGATGCCCCGAACAAGCCCCTCAAAGAATTAGTTTCCATAGTAACAAGTGACAGAAAATTTCAGCACACTATATAAATGTTTCCTTTCCAAGTTCCACTCACCAAAGGCGCTTCACTCCCCGGCAACGGCGCCAGAAAAGAGCCTTGATGACCCACAAGTATAGGGGATCTATCGTAATCCTTTCGATAAGTAAGAGTGTCGAACCCAACAAGGAGCAGAAGGAAATGATAAGCGATATTCAGTAAGGTATTCTCTGCAAGGACTGAAATTGTAGGTAACAGATAGTTTTGTGATAAGATAATTTGTAACGGGCAACAAGCAATAAAAGTAAATAAAGTGCAGCAAGGTGGCCCAATCCTGTTTGTAGCAAAGGACAAGCCTGAACAATTTCTTATAATGAGAAAAGCGATCCCGAGGACACATGCGAATTATCGTCAAGCTAGTTTTCATCACGCCCATATGATTCGCGTTCGGTACTTTGATAATTTGATATGTAGGTGGACCGGTGCTTGGGTGCTGTACTTTCTTGGACAAGCATCCCACTTATGATTCACCCCTATTGCAAGAATCCACAACTACAAAAGAAGTATTAAGATAAACCTAACCATAGCATGAAACTAGTGAATCCAAATCAGCCCCTTACGAAGCAACGCATAAACTAGGGTTTAAACTTCTGTCACTCTAGCAACACATCATCTACTTATTACTTCCCAATGCCTTCCTCTAGGCCCAAATAATGGTGAAGTGTCATGTAGTCGACGTTCACATAAGACCACTAGAGGAGAGACAACATACATCTCATCAAAATATCGAACGAATACCAAATTCACATGACAACTAATAGCAAGACTTCACCCATCACTAGTAGAAAAACACCTATTAGTCCCGGTTCGTAAGGGTCTTTAGTCCCGGTTCATGAACCGGGACTAATGGGTCGTTACTAATACATCCCCCCTTTAGTCCCGGTTCTAGCTAACACGAACCGGGACAGATGGTCCTCCACGTGGCCGGTGCGCCGAGCCTAGGCAGGGGGACCTTTGGTCCCGGTTGGTGGCACCAACCGGGACCAAAAGGCATCCACACGTCAGCATTCCAGTGGCTGTGGTTTTTGTTTTTTTATTGAAAGGGGGGTTGGGGGTTTTGTGGGTTAATTTAGGTGTTTCATATATTGTGTTAGCTAGCTAATTAATAGAGAGAAGTGTCCTCGGTTATGTCCGTGCTTGGTCGACGCTACGTACTATATACATATAGACCTCGACACGCTAGCTAGTAAGAAAATGAAGGGAACCATCGAGTACAGAAGTTCGTCATGCATACCGAGAGAAATGATCGATCGACCTCTCCTTCTCCGAGAGATTGGTCAAACAACAAGTTTTCGTATCATGTACGTCCGATGCTACTGGCTACATACATGTACAATATATAAGATCTCTCAATTACAGTCCGCTAGCATTTGAAATCAACTTCCACATGGTATTCTCCGGCTTTATTGATGACGTGGTCAAGAAACAATCCCGCCAATTCCTCTTGAATTACTTTCATGCGATCTGGTTCTAGGAGTTCATTCCGCATCTGCCACGTCTAATTTGAAGAAGGGGGTTAATTAATACATATATATGAATGAAACTCAATAGAAATAATGGTGTAATAAAATGAAATTGTGAATTAATTGCTTACGCATTTCTTATTGTCTTTGAGAGTAGCCCCGCTTGTGGATGAACTCGCACATGTAGTATCCACAGAAATCATTCCCTTGTTCCTGCCACAAGCACTTTACGAGAAATAGAGGTCAATCAAACTGATAATGAAGCATTATAGATGGCATTGATGAAAGTATAGCTATAGAATCAGCGGAGATCGCACAACTAGCTAGCCAAGAGTACTTACTTTCGGGTATGTATATCGCAGCTCCTTGGCAGTCCCGAGCTTGTGCGGTGAACTGTTTCCAAACCCCGCAAGACAAAGAAAATAATTATTATTACTTGAGATATCAGGAAATGAACAAAAAGTTGCCGATATGGTGCGATAATGATCGATTGAACTTACTTGCTGAGCATTTCAGTTATGTCCGCATAGGTGCTGGGATCTTTCCGTCTCGAGTCTAAGACGGTTACTAGTCCACGCTCAAGCTTAATCTCCAGAAGAATATAGTGCAAACTGCGCACGGATACATAACTCATCAATTACATTACTATAACCTCGCTCGAGTAATAAGGGAAACCGAATATGCAAACGATCAGTAACACTCACTTGCCGTTGTAAGGAAAGAGTATGGTATCTTTGTTTTGATTTTTGATCAACGATTGTAGCAAGTTTTCCTCGGCCTCTTTGACGTCCTTTTCAACCAGAAATACATCTATGATATTTGTGTTAATGAACCCAATATCATAGATTTCATTTTTTTTGCACTCGACGATCTTCAATCTGCATAATATATTGAGGATAATTAATTATAAATACATGCAATGAAAGAGCCGAGCTATATATAGAGACTTAATGATAGAAATAGTACTTACGGGCAGTAGCAAAAGACCGTTAATTTATCGAGGGCCTTTTGATTGAAGAACGCGAAGAACTCCTCAAATGGAACACACAACAGATCAGTTCCAACAAGGTCGTGCTCCTCTTTAATGTGCAGATACAAACTACTCGCCCCCTCAGACTCTCTGCAGGTTTTCATGTACCAAGTATGGAACCTTCGCATCATCGTTGTTAGAGATTTTTCATCTTTGACGAGAGGCTTCCCGTACTCGTATCTGTGTTCTTCCACCATCATGTAATCAAGAAGTGCATCGTCAGGCAGGTAATCTTGTAGATTGCCATAACCGGCCACCATCCCCGGAACATTAGCGACGATGCTGCCGCTAGACACATTGAGCGGGGGGCACAATTGGTTTGCTTGTTCGCCGAGCTGGTCAATTTTTTTGCAGCTGCTCGTTCTTTTGCTCTTTGATGTCTGACAGTACTTCCCGACCGCTCCGCTTGGAGATATGTCTGTTCAGTAATGCGCTCATAGTTGGTTCTTGGCGGAGACTTTGCCGGTTTCCTCAGGGCATCGAGAGTGCGCTTTGCTTTCACCGGATCTACCTTCTCCTCCGGAGGTGGATATCTCTTTGCTTTCACCCCTTCAAAGAACTCCTTCACGTGGGCCTGCACGATCGTATTGTTTTCCTCCTCAGTCCTCTCGTACGGTAACTTCTCTAGAGGATTTAGAGGTGGACCATATCTGTATTGCCTCTCTCCTCTTCTTGTGCTGCTAGACGCCGGAGCAGACGGATCGGCTGCGGCGTCTGTCTTCTTTCGTGCTTGCTTACGAGGCAGAGGAGAAGGACTACGACGCGCCGGAGCAGCCGGGGCCGCGGCGGGTCTCTTCCGCCCTTGCTGGCGAGGCGGAGAAGGAGGAGGCAGAGTGCCGCCACGCGCCGGAGATGGAGGCGGAGTGCCGCCACGCATGCCCTGATCATCACTCGCCGGAGGAGGAGGCGGTGGAGGAGGCGGAGTGCCGCCATGCGTGCCCTGATCGTCACTCGCCGGAGGAGGAGGCGGTGGAGGAGGCGCAGTGCCCTGAATCGCCGGAGGAGGAGGAGGCGGAAGCGTCCAGTTCAGAAGGTTGATGAGCTCCTTCCGCCATAGGCATGGAGTCTTCAGAGCAGAACCCAGCCTAGTCTCCCCTTCATCGGTAGGGTGCTCAAGCACGATGTCCTCAAATCTCTCCGTTATTTCATCCACCATCACCTTAGCATATCCTTATGGAATCGGCTGGCCGTGATAAGTTGTGCAGGGTCCACTAGGATAAACTTGGCCAACAGCCGCCTTGACCTTCAAATTCATCCATCATGCCATAATGTGGCAATTTTGAGACTCCATGATACCATCCACGGGATAGCTGGCAAGAGCCGTCAAGACATGCTCCGGCTGAAGCGGCTCGGTGGAAGCCACGCTGCTTTTCCGCTGAGATGGCGGGGTAGCTTCGGGGGAAGCTTCGGCAGGTCGTTTGTTGCGATCTGCTGCTTCTCGTACCTCTTCGCGTTCCTCTAGCCCCATTACCCTTTCGTGCAGCGCCTGCAGTTGGTCCTGCTCCAGTTTCTTCCTCCTCTCGTGCGTTTTGTAACTCCCTGCGTCCGGAAAACCAACCATCCACGAAATGGAGCCTGGCGTGCCTCGTGTCCGTCCAGGGTTCTCAGGATTCCCAAGGGCCATTGTGAGCTCGTCCTTCTCCCTGTTTGGAAGGAACGTCCCTCGCTGCGCTGCATCGATATAGTGTCGAAGGTTCTTGACTGGTGTTTGCAGTTGCTCAGCCGTCCACTGACACTTCCCTGTCTGGGCTTTGAGGTAGCCACCTGACCCCGTGCGATGGTGAAGCTTCTTTTTTGCAGCATTTTTCTTGTTTCTCGCCGACATCTTCTTACTCTTTTCCGATGTCTTGTGGGCCACAAATGCGAGCCAGTGATCTTTGATCTTCTCATATTTGCCGATGAATTCTGGTGTCTTTTTTTCTTGACAAACTGGTGCAGCTCTTTCCTCCACCTCCTCATTATGGTTGCCATCTTTTTAAGAGCACAAGACTTGATTAATTGCTCTTTAACTGGCTTCTCCGGATCCTCCTCTGGCGGTAGGGTGAAATTTGCCTTCAGCTCAGTCCAAAGATCTTCTTTCTGCATATCATTGACATAAGACACCTCAGGGTCTTCCTCCTTAGGCTTATAGCATTGTTGGATGCTTATCGGGATCTTGTCCCTAACAAGAACCCCGCACTGAGCAGAAAATGCCTTCCTTGTCTGGATGGGTTCAATCAGTTCGCCGTCGGGCGCGATTTCTATGATCTCAAACTTTTCATCCAAGCTCAACTTTTTCTTCGGGCCTCGTCTCCTTACCGAAGTTGTGCTCGATCCGGAGGGCTAGAAATTATAAGGAACAAAGACGAGAGTAATTAATATGTGTACATATAGCAAAACAATGGATGCATCAATTAACAAGTCAGCACGGCCTTAACTAATATATATATACCTAGTCGGACTCGGTTCGGTGACCAGAGCAGTCAGCACGGTCTCCTTCTTGTACCTCCATTGTGTCACCGGAGCCCTCATGAACATAGTCCTCTTGTTGTACCGGCATTAATGGGTCGAAGACATCATGAACATAGCCCACTTCTCCACCCAGTCCTTCCTGACCATCGGTCTCGTTGAGAAATGACGCAACTTCATCACTTCCTTGTGTGATTATGTCCCCCAACATTGCTTCTGTCTCTTTGTCTCGGGAGTGCTCCATAGTTTCTGCAAATATTTACAACATGTCAATTATTATTCAAACATGGTACAGATGGATATATATATATATATATATATATATATATATATATATATATATATATATATATATATTAGTGGCAACGCCCTTTTAACTTGATAAATTTGGGTGGCCTCGAGAGAGTTAATTTGTCGGGTAGGGGCGCGGCGGGAGGGGGTAGGAGACCAACATCATTTTCTCTCTAGGGTTTGGGTGTCCTCGAGAGTTTTGGTCAAGCGAGAGGGCCGAGGGGGGTGCTGCCGTTGTATAAGTTATCACGGTCGAGAGGGGGTATATATATCGACCGCCCCTCATGTCGAAGTTATCTTGAGGGGGTTATATCGACAACGACTACATGGGAAAATAATGTTATTGGGGAGGGGGTATCGGTACCCCCCCCCTCGTGTTGAAGTTTCTTCTTTCTCCTCTATTCCTTTCTTTCTTATTCTCCTCTTCTTTTTCTTCTTCTCCCTCGAGAAAGGAAAATAATTAAGGAGAAGGAAGAAAAGAGGAAGAAGGAAGAAGAAAAAAAAGAAGAAAAAAAAGAAGAAGAAAAAAAGAGGAGAAGAAGAAAGGAATAGAGGAGAATAAGAAAAATAGAAAATTTCTATTTTTCTTCGTCTCCTCTATTCCTTTCTTCTTCTCCTCTTCTTTTTATTCTTTTTTCCTCTTCTTATTTATTTCTCCTCTTCTTCCTCTCCTCATCTTCTCCTTTCTTGCTCTTCTTATTTTCCTTTTTCCTCTCATTCTTTTAGTATTCCTTGTTTTTAAAGAAAATGTTCAAAAAGAAAATTTCGAAAAAAACAAAGGTTTTGCCTAACGTATTGTTCATATGAATATACAAACATTTGCATATTCTACAATAATTAATATCACCAAAAAAAATCTATGAACAGAAAAAAAACCTAACTTTTCTAAAAATCTATCTTTTCCATATATGAAAACATTAATACACATATGAACAAAAAATACATATATGAACAAAAACATGCTCTGAACAATTTTTGAACATCTACATACACATAGCCACATACATACACATATACATTATATATATATATATGAACAAAAAAACTAAACTAATAAAAATGAAAAAAACAGAGCCGCATATATATAGCCACATACATACACATATACATTGAACAAAAAATTAAACTAATAAAAATGAAAAAAAACAGAGTCGGTGCGGCGCGGCGGCTCACAGCGGTGGCGGCTAGATGCCGATGGCGACGGTGGGCGAGGCGGGCTGCTGGGTCGGGACAGGCAGGGGCTTGGGGCGTGGGCGGGGGACGGCCACGGCGACGGGCAGCTCGGCGGCGACGACGGCGGGCGCTGGCTCGAGGAGGCTGGCGCTGGCTCGGGAGGCCGGCGACGACGACGGGCGCGGGCGACGGCGACGGCGGGGCGGCGGCGGCGTTAGTAGGCAACTGGCGGCGACGATGTGCTCAGCGTCGTCGGGGGCAACTGGTGGCGATGAACTCTGCAAAACTGCGAAGTACTAGTTATATACAAGGAGCATTGGTCCCGGTTCGTGGCACCAACCGGGACCAATGCCCCCTTTAGTCCCGGTTGGTTCCACCAACTGGGACCAAATGCCTCTTTTTCGGCAGCCCAAAGGGCGGGAAGCGGCGACCTTTGGTACCGGTTGGTGCCACCAACCGGGACCAATGCCCCCCCTTTAGTCCCGGTTGGTGCCACCAACCGGGACCAAAGGTCCCTGTGCTCCCCGCGTCGGGGCCAAAGTTTAGTCCCACGTCGCTAGTTGAGAGGGGCGCGCAGTGGTTTATAAGCCCCACTGCCGCACCCCTCTCGAACTCCTCTCGACCGCAGGCTTTCTGGCCTACTTGCTAAATTTTGCCTGGTGGGCCTTCTGGGCCTACCACGGGCCTGAATCCTGGCCCATAGTAGGGTTTCATGTCGTATTCAGGCCGTGGTGGGCCTTCTATTTTTATTTTTTTCCTGTTTTTTGTTTTGTTTTCTGCATTATTTATTTTCTTTTGTTTTTTGCTTTTTTTTAATTCTTTTTGCTTTTAGTTTTAGGAAAATTATAAACTTTCTGTTAGTGCCATTACTTTTCAAATTTGAAAACAGTTTTTTTGTTTTTTTGTTTTCTTTCTTGCTTTATTTATTTTATTTTGTTTCTACTTACAACAAAATACTTATTGTTGCTATTTTTAATTATTACGAGGGCCGAACCATAAGACATTAAAGCATTTCAAATGAACTCTGAAAAAGTTGAAAGTTGGCATGGCATCATAAATTGACCCACACATGGCATGTGCATGTACAAAACGGACAATGGTATCATATTCGTCAATTAAAAAGTTGGCATGGTATCATCATAATAGTTGCGGGAGAAAGTCTTCACTTTTTCTTCGCTTGTGTCATTTGCTTATTGCGCCGTAACCATGGATAATGTTCATCGTTTACCAGGATGTTGGGGTCAGCCTTGATTTTAAAGGGAGGAATTTCATGAAACTTTTCATAATCTTCAGACATGTCTGTCTTGTCCTCCACTCCCACGATGTCCCTTCTTCCTGAAAGAACTATGTGGTGTTTTGGCCTTCGCCATTGCACCTCCTCCCGTCGAGGTGCCCGCGATACCCGCTCCTTCGATGCATCATATTAACATCGGGTCTCTCATTCCGTTCAAGCTGAGCCTGGACGACACAACTATTCAAAGTGGTGCCATCTCTTCTGGTTCGTCCTCTGCAAGTACCACGTCGAGGAGCATGTGCTCAAAGAGGCCGACCCACTCCATGAGGATTCGGTTTGGCGAAACGACGACATCACGATCGTTCTTTGGATCTACGCCACCATATTTGATGAACTCTACGACGTGATTCAGTCGCCGGAGAGCACGTCGTACCACCTCCGGACCCAGCTCGAGGTCTTCTTCCGCGACAACGCCGCCGGCCGCGCCATCCACGTCAGCGCGGAGTTCATCTGAGGACAGTAACCTGTGTGATCTTAGATCAATGATTGGCTAGACCTAGTTGAGAAATATTATTCAGCATGTCAGATCTGAACGATCGACTTATAGAGTTGGAATTGTTCATGTACCAATTACTAAAGTTAGGTGCGAGAATGTAGGTATACGAACGAACGATGGGAATGCTACTACCGAAAACTCACGCAATGACGACACATATGAAACATCTAGATGCAGACTGTTAAGGTCACAATTTGTTTGGTCGCATGACTTTCAGTGTGCCTGAGTTAGTTACATGGCACACTAAATCTTATGATTGTCAATTGAGATGAACTTATCACATGAACCTAGACCAACGATCGTGCTGGGACACTGCTTCCTCAACCACGTGGTGCCAGGTTGCATGGCCATCTTACTGGCCAAGACGATAAGTTGACTACTCAGAAATAGCACACTTATTGATCCAACGCTAAGACTTGAATCATTTAGTCTAATCTTGAGAATGCAGCTGTTCAAGTACTATGCTGCACTAGTCGGTTATGCGTTTTTGGACCCGATTGCCAGTGATCATGTTAGACAGTATGACAAGATTTGTCGGATTGAGTAGGTCGAGAACATTAGATTCCGGCAAAATGAATAGCATCAATGAGTCTATCCGAGGCTGATTGTTTGCGGATGTCCCATCGTTGCCATCGACGGTCTGCAAGACCTGGTGCCTTCTTCCATGTGAGAAAGATTAGTCTATACTCTCATTCATGAGCTGTTCATATCTTATTATGATGAGGCAGATCCACGCTTAGTCTTAGGGCACTAGTCATTTCATGTTCAATGCAAGCACTAGTGCTATTTAGATTAATGCTAGCTAGTTTCCTCGTCACACCGATTTCGTG
This sequence comes from Aegilops speltoides, assembly GCA_021437245.1. Taxonomy (NCBI): domain Eukaryota; kingdom Viridiplantae; phylum Streptophyta; class Magnoliopsida; order Poales; family Poaceae; genus Aegilops; species Aegilops speltoides. The sequence continues at coordinate 70,089 of JAHHZJ010003491.1, forward strand.
ACACTCAATTGCTTGAGACCGTTTACTAGTAAAGATACTAATTATACACGTTGGAGCACTTTCTATTGCTGATTTGATCAGATCTTGATTGGTGCTGCTTATTTACTGAAATATTTTAAATAGTTCAAAGAGTTATGTCATTTATGCATATTGACTTCAAGTTATACGTAATTATTGATTAGCTGCATATGCGCTGTCACGTGCTTATTCTATGTATGTTTGTCGAACTTAATCGCTCTCCATTGTCGTGTAAATAGGATATGCTAATCGATGTTACTGTGAATTTCGAGTTATTAATGTATATCATTGAGTATGGATATTTAATGGATTGAACGACAGAAAAGGTAAATAGCTTGAAAATAAAATTAGAAATGCATGTGATCGGCTTGATATGTATTGACGTCGTAGTTTTACCTAATCAATGACTAATTGTGAGAAATGTAGAAACAATGCTGATATTTAAGCCTGAGTGATTGTCATTTATTGTCTGCATGCATTGCTAACTGTAATGCTGATGATGAATGTCATGTAATTGAGTTCTTCTGATTTGATTGAATCATTGCACTTTCAATTGTTCATCTTTAATCGGTTTACATTTTCTTGAATGCTTCATAAAATATGTTTACATGCTTGTAATTGCTCATGTGCTAATATAAAATTGGTGATACTCTCATTTATTTTCAACCTTTATATAGTCTTAATGTATATGGATAATACATATACATGCAATAAAATCTGTGTTAGATAGTTCGATATAATGATATCTTTCGAATGTATATTGAATATCTGAGATGAAATTAAGAAATTTCTGTACAAGTCAAAATTTTGTTGAAACATCTAATGAAAATAGAATATACATAATTAGTCAAATCTTTGCAAAGATATATAAACTTTCGAATACAAAAAGTCAGATTCAATCAGAAAAAATTAGAAATAAATACATTGAAACTTAATCAGTTGTATGCTTAGAACACTTGAAACTTGAAATGAGATTAAATGACCAAAAATTTTAAATACATTTAAAATGTTTATTTTGTCAGTGCATGAAGCATAAGAATTAAATAGATCAAATTGCAAATACAATGTGTGCTAAATGGTCCTGATAGCTTATGAACTTCATTAGAATTAGCTACAAAAGTAGGAAAATAATTCATAGTCGATAGCCTATATGTAGAATGCATCGATGCAGAATATGGAGTAAGACTAATGGACGTATATGATGATGCAACGAGTATGACAAAGTCAATAAACCATTAGCTTTAGATGTATCGTATAAACAATAGAAAGTGAATTGATCATTAGCGAAATCCTAACTAAAAAAATTTAACTTTGCAAAAAAAGTAAAACAGAAATAAATTTGCAGAAACTGTATAAATGATATTAGCGACAACAAATAGTTCATTGTAAGGTGTCCACAACCTTAAGTCATGAGTGTCTGAGCACAAACATGATCAAAGATTTTCAATTCAACAAATTTTCATATGTTTGTGTAGCAAATCAAACATGAAATGAATGAAAAAAGTGAAAATTACGAATGCATTCGCACCTGGGCCACCAGGTCGAAACACAGAAACCATCGCTGGCATGCGTATCAGCAGTGCCCGATGACGGTTGCATGCGCAGCTAGCTCATACGATCGCGCGACTTTAGCCTGCCAGCTGCGATGGACTAAGCCACACACCCATTCAGTAATCCGTAGTGCCACCTCTGCAGATTGATTTTAAACCAGATTTATGCATGTTATCATGGTTCATAGCACAAAGTGAAGTAGCCAATTTGATAAGTATAATTTCCATGTATGTATCATTTACATAGTTTAGGATGTATTGCATGTGATGATTTTCATTAAGTAAAGTATAAAAGATGTAAATTAAAATCCACTTTGATAAGTTATGACTTAATCATCTAGTTGCATAGGCTAGTCACATTTCGTTAACTGCATCAGCTAGAGGTCGAAGAAAGGAAAGACAGAAATGTGCACAACTCCAAGGAGGGCTATAGACCACGATATGAGCATACTAGACACATGTAATGGGGCATGAAGAATGGAAAGAAGAATAGTAGTAGTGACAAAAATTTTCTATTTGTTGCTTTTCTCATATGTTTTTTCTTTTAGTGTCATTTTACTGATATGTCTACGTATTTTCCAATTTCTGAGTTTTATTTGTTACTTATTTTATTTATATGTCCTGCTATACTCAGTAATTCAACTATGTACGTCAGAAATTACGCTCCCAGATAGAGCGAAGAGGGAGACCAGGAAGAGATAGGACGAGTGAATATAACCGCCGAGGAAACAGAGCAGGAGCAAGCCAGAAGACCTATCACGCTCAACTTTTCCCCATCTAGCCGATCTCCTTCCTCTGTCTCCTTTCTCCCACTTCCTGTATGTCTTCCTCTATTACTCCGATTCTACCGGTCGTTGATATACTCCGAGACATCCTAGATTCATCGTATAGGTATTTCCGATGGTGCTATATAACTCCCTAATAACTACTAGCAGGCGCACTAAACCTTAAGTGTAAGTCAGGCACAGCCATTCCAAGCATAAGTTAGTCTCAATCGTGAATAATGATCAGATGCCAGTGAAGGCACAACTACCACATTCAAGGGTGCAGATAGCAAGTGAAACTTGAAGAGCAGGCACCGAACGCTTGAAGAGTCACCCGAACTAACGGAGAAAGCAAGAAATGATCTTGCATTGCTTATCTCCTTAGATATCTGACTGATTGTAGATCTAATGCCAGCAATCATTATATGTATATAATCTGTTATGCTTGCAAACGGAACGTATGCGTTGTTCTGAACTAGCAACGAATGTAGACCGATGAATAATCTGTGCGATCCGCAAGAACTCGAGAGAAACCACAGATATAGGCAATCTCTGGTGCTATCAAGATCGACTTGCACAGAATCCTTATAGCACCAAGGATCTACATCGACTCGTCATTACGTAGTCGCACAAGCATCATAGTCCATAGTTCAAGTGAACAACGATTAACCGTGCAGTCAGCTGCGCAGTTTGGCAAGCCCCGATTGACACAAGTGCGTAAAGTACTGACTCGCCAGGGATCCTTGCTTGATGAGCAAGATCCGATTCATGATAACCGATCCTAAGTGGATAGCCAAGCCATTGAAGTTATAAGGTCATAGCTTCCAGGCAAATCAGTAACGATGAGTTAATGTGCGAAAGAATAAGATAGTGCGCAGTAATGACGAGATTCGGAAGAGGCAAAGTCACATTCGCTCCAGAGAGCCAGAATAGTCAGAGCAAGACAGACATGTACGCAGATTGATGCGTATGAACCGGACAGAGCCCAGAATCACGCGGAAGATAAAGTCACTGACCTCGCATCGAAACTTAGAACGAAGACAATTCGACCCATATGAGAGAAGCATCGGATGGAACGAGAAAGAAGGATCGCCAGTGAAAGAACTACTTGACGAGAGTCACGGGTCAGATACCTAAAGCCCTAAGGTGCAGCTCCGAAGGAGAAGAACGTTGAAGTCAACTGCAGACCTGAACGCGAACGCATACGACGATTGCAGTCTCGGTGCTCTGAAGTGGACAGTTTGACGATGACGAGTGGAAGCTTACAACATGCACAGCTCAGAATCGAGAACACGTGCAGCATGACATCGCCATGCAAAGAGGACGAGCAATGCTCGAGAATCGGCGAAGACATCGTAGGCCGAGTTGCCATCGCTCAGCACCAGTTGATGGCATGAGATATGGAGAGGTCGGAGAAGACAATTCACGACCTCGCAAGGAACAGTGAACGAACATCTGCAGATCCATCATCGGTACTTCGATAGCCTTCATGACTCACGAGAAGCATCTTGCCGCAGTTCAGAGGATCATCGCACCTTCAGCTTGATCGAGAGCGAGGTATTGAGACTCAAGTACCATCAGGCGCAAGGGCATCCTCGTTCAGACCACGGCACTGACAGCAGCGTTCATCTAAGGTTTCGACGTAAACGCGCACCTGCAGTTGCATCCTGCTTGGATCGTGAGATAGACAGCCCTGGCCAAGATGGCCAACCATCGCGAAGGACACTGCAAGTCGCGTCAGGTCCCCTCCAGACCTCCATGCGAAGGCACAGGCTCGGAGCATAGGCTCACGTCCTCCAGGAGCAACTAGCTCGAGCCAGTACACCAAGCATCGGCTTCGACCTGCTAGAACCGACGCTCTCATTCGGCTAGCGATTGCACGTCGAGCTGATGAAAACTAGCCAGGCCCGCTATCCACTCAAAGGAAGCGAGCGATCGCCTAATGATGTCTCTCTCACCTTGAAGAAGTACCGAGCCAGAGCTGGACTCTGACTAGAAGAACACACGAGCCAAGGAGCTACCATGAGTGAATAACAGAGTACTAGCCTGGTAATGAACCTAAGATTACAGTAGTCCTGGAATGTATACATGTTCAGATGCTATCTTAAGCTGTCGTCGTTGATCATCAATTCAGATAACGTACGAATACGAAAGAACTGGACCTCTCGTAAACATCACAATCTTCTAGAGTGAAGAATGTCACGTATGTGATACAGAAGGTATGTCACGAATGACAAGTATTTGAAATGCCTGAGACTATACATATTAGTCTTGAGTGAAGTCATTGAGGACAAATCTGAAGGTTAAGTAACGGACGTAATTGGGAAGGTCACTATGTACTTGAGCAGTACATGTATGAGTCTAATTAGCAATATCTTGATAGTGAAAATTATAATATTCCTGACACATCATGTTGTTATTGTCTACGTACATATTCAGATAGATCATCGATTGATGGATATTACCATATTACTATATTAGATGCTGAAATCGGATGAACTCTTAGCATAAGGTAAGACCAAGATCGATGCGATATCAATCAGTATGAAATTCAATCAAGTATGACATATGGCCTTACATATGATGTTAACTCGTGAATGTCATGTGAGTATCCAGTAGGATTTATTCAATCAAGCTTCAATGAAGTTAGCTTTAGCGATAATACTACTATGTACATGTTAGACTCAGTGAAAATCATGGAGTATCGGTCTGATAAATTCATAGAATATGTATTATATCGATCATTCATTGACCATGATCGGGTCAACTTGTCATTTAATTAAGCATTGTTTGTCATGGGTACTCAAAGTGTTCCATCAAACTCCGGCCTAATAGTCTCATTAAACATATGAAGTGCAGTCATAGTGAAGTATAGATTACATTTTACATCTAGCTGCACTTACTATTTAGTATTACCTTAAGCTTACCTTTAAAGTATAGGAATCGGACTCTATACTAATGAAATGCAATGAATCGATCATCTTGACCTGTAACCAACATTGAAGTCATTGTATATCATATGGCAATTATTATTGATGGTAATATATTTCACTTAATTATACATTTTGCTTCATGCTATCAAGTAGCTCATCATATATCTTAGATAGGCATTGCCAGATCTTCTATAGTGTCAGGAAAGTGCAGTTTCTACGGATAGTGACATGATACATTAGTGCGCTTTATATGATAAAGAGATAATTTTATGTAATATATTTGTATAATAGAAGTAATCCTATTTACCCTCATGCAAACGCAACTCTGGGCGATGACTCTCATGCTCGTAGCGAACTAATTCCATCTTCTTATACACTGATGGAACTAACTTGCAGTTATATAATAGAACTTATAATTCTACAAATAATCCATATTGAAAATAGTGAACAAAGCACGTCTTGCGAGCAAATCAGCGATCTCCTTGACCTGATGCCTATGCATACTGGTCACATACAGCTCAATCACTATAATACTCTTTGAGAATTCCTATTATGGATGTAACTCCTGAGTGATGCATACATCATCCTGCTAAGTAAACAAGTATTCTGCTTTGTTTGATACTAGGAGCTGTTCTCTTCAAAATATTCAGAAGCATGGATTAATGCGTAGAGAACTTCCTGCGGCTACTAGCATCCATAGCTATATCGGTGGAAACATGACGTCCAGACTAATCTCACACCTTCGAAACACAATTACTCAGTCTAAGAAGCCGACTGCCATGGAGGTGGCATGCCCTCACTCAAGCTCCAAGTATCTAATCCGTGTGCCACTAATTTCCAACTTTCACTGTTAACTTAGGTCTTATAAAAGTTCACTCCGCATGTGTGGGCACCATGCAACACCTCGACCTTGGTAAGCAAGGAATTGAGAAGCTTTTACTGGCCCAGAACAGGGCCGAAGCACGAGACTTGGTCGACAAGTCTGCCGGATGCCAGCTCTTCGCTAAAAGGAGCCACATGCCAGCCATAGACCTAATAATAATCCCAATCACATGGCTGACTGCGGTCTGGGGGTTGGACATGGTCGGACAACTCCATAAAGGAAAAACCGGAAAAAAGTATCTTTTAGTTATGGTCGACAGGATCACCAAATGGATTGAGGCAAAACCTCGGCCTTGGAAAAAGCAAAATCTGCGATTTACTTCATCTTGGGTGTTGTACACTGTTATGGGATGCCTCACAGCATCATAACAGACAAGGGATCAAACTTCACGGCTGAAGAGGCAAAATCATGGTGTATTAAGCACAATATCAAACTTGATTACGCCTCCATCTACCACCCACAAACGGGCAAGTAGAGCGAGCCAATGGATTGATCATAAGTGGTATAAAACCATGCTTGGTCCGATCTCTGGCAGAAGCTGATAACAAATGTGTTGAGGAGCTTAACTCGTGTTATGGAGTTTGCATACAACGCCGAATATATCCACTGGCTACGCACCATTCTTTATGGTGTATGGTCCTGAAGCCATTTTGGCCGGTGACCTCATTCACGACTCACCTCGGGCACGCTTGTATGAGGAAAAGGAGGCCAAACAAAGGCGACTGGACGATCTAGACGCCATGGATTAAGAATGAGACGTGGCTAAAGCACGATGCGCCTTGTCTAAGTAGAAGTTACGGTGCTACCAGCAGCACGAGGTCCGAAAAAAGGCCTTCAACATTGGGGATTTAGTGTTACGACTTCACCCTGACAAGAACGGTAAGCACAAATTATCGGCCATTTCATTGTCTCGTGATTCGCAAAATTTTTGGATCACGCACCAGATCACAACAGGTTTTAAGTTTTAGTTTCTGCAACTTATTATTTTGTTGGTCGCTCGTACCAAGTTTGAAAAGTTGAAACTGAAGGAAGTTTTAAAAACTCATCAAAATATATTCAAAATGGATCTCATTTGAAAGCCCCTCGTCACCGAAAACATAAATATTTAAAAACAAAACTTAATTTGGAATTTTGGTATGAAAGATATGAAAGATTGAAAATCAAAAGCCCAAAGAAAAACTGGGCTGCGTGCCCCCGCTCTTGCGTACATTCTACAAAGCACCTCCCTAGGAAATAATACAGCTTCATACATATGCTTGATAAATAAATAGATCCTGATTTGTGAAGTTAATATTGAAGATGACACTAGGATCTAGGAATGATGACGTCCATTGGAGAATGTGGAGGAAGTGAGAACTACAATTGCAGATCTATTCCCAGAAGAAGAATTCCCACGAAGTCACACAGGGGTCAGGGAACCAGGATTACCACTTCAAGGCCTACAACTACATCCTCCAAACTACTAAGTTCGCCAAAAAAAATTGCTAGTAGGCGTCCCAGTGTCAAAAGAAGAGCGGTATAAAGCCATAGTAGTAATGCAATCACATTGTTGGTTGTCGCTTGTAGAATAATCTTTACTTTCTGGTTATTGCATCCTTCTGTCCACTTAGGATAATTAGAGAGAGGCTTGCCGCTTTATTATTATAACAGCTCCATACTTGCATTGATTCATGGACAATGTACAAGTGATTTAAAATGTCTTCTATTTGTTATTTTTATATTGTCAGAAGAATTGATAATGAAAATTTTATTGATTTCGTCGTCACATGGAGTGATACAACTGTGGCTCACTCTGGCATCTGCATTCGAAAATAGACTAAAAATCTATGAAGTGCCTACCCGATGATTAGATCCTCATTCCCATTCATGCTAGATGAAGAGCTCCATACTATTTGCTCAAGGCCAAGGCACACCCATTCGTCATTTCCCATTCCTCTTTTCTCTTCTATTCATTGTTTTCTTGTGTTCATGGTCTTTGTAAATTGTTCTCCCTGGAACTAGGATAGTAGACCTCGTCCATGCACAACGCACGCACCAGACATGCCTTGGAAACCTGCACGCATGACATGCGTCATGAACAGATATGTGTGCGCCGTGCCTGGGCCATGCACATACATACGCACACACCAACTGGCCCATGGTACGGCACACACGCACGAGCGCACGTGCCTCACAAAGGCGCACTCCCGACCATGGTCGTGCACACGCGCAGGCAGACGGCCAGGGCCCCGGAGCGGAGCGGCAGACTGGAGGGACTCCGAACAGCGCTCTATTCTAAAATAAATAAATTATGAAGGGTTTGAAAGCATATGGAGGAAACGAACACAGAAACACCATGATAAAAGATAGAAAATCCTAGATCTATTCGAAATATAAACAATGAAGGGTTTGAAATCATATAGAGGAACTAAATCCATCTAAAAACTATGATAAAAAAGAATTGAAAATCTTAGATCTATTCTGAAAATGAAGCGGTGAAGGGTTTAAAAGAATTTGCAGTAACTGGATGCACCAAAAAACAACACGACAAAAGATAGAAAATCCTAGATCTATTCCGAGAGCAAACAATGGAGATTTTGACAAATATCTGTAAGAACTAAATGCACCTAGAAACCACCACGATAAAGGATTGAAAATCCTAGATCTGTTTGTGAAAATGAATGATGGAATGTCTACAATCATCTGCGTAGGAACCAAACTCAACCAGAAACACCTCAAACGAATTAAATGCCAATCTTCTGTGTGACAACGAATGAAGTGCACATCTGTTGCGTTAAGCAACACATCTCTGAAAATTCTATCGGAAAATCCATTCTTCAAATGGATGAACTCGATACAAAAAGTTGGGATGATATTGGATCTGAAAATAATTCGTATCAATATTATGGACAAACTCACGAGCAAGACTGCAGAAAAGCTGGCAGAGGATAGGACGTAAAATAACAGAGCACAAACCCAATAATCAAGCATTTCCTTTTTAATTAAAATAGTCAGCCTGGTGGCGTACAGTGTGAAACCAGATCCAGCAAGATTACGTGCATGCAAACGGGCCAAAGTTGCAACGTATCTTTTCTTTTCCCCCTCGAATCAAAGTTACTACGCCGCGATTCGTTGCTTCTCACGCGTTGTGATGTGATGGATTGTGGTGGAGGCCAGATGGCATGTCTGGGTGTCTATATAAAAGCCAGCCGGTTGGAACAAAATGGCAAGTACTGATACGGATTAGAATTTTGGGATGGAAACAGCCAAGGACTTTTGGCGCTGAGCCAAAATGAAACATTGCCGATTTAAAGGGAACTCTTATTTTAGAAAGAGGTAATGACAGGCCAATCAAACAAGAAAGTAGAACGCGTGGAAACAAGCTGTGAATTACCAATAAACACATTTCTACCCTAAAGAGGTTACTTTCTCCATAGCCATAAAACCTTCAAAGTCATATGCTTTGCTTTCTCTACACTCCAATCATATGCTTTGAACCCAATATCTTTAAAAAATAATACATTTGTACTATGGTGCAACCAAATAACTTCTACTATAGATATTACGTTCTCATCGCGTGGCCGACCGGACGACTAGTTTGATGGAGAGACCCGGGAGAGATGTATCTCCTCGGTGGCATAGAGATTTAAAAAGAGTTGTCTCCCTTAGAAAATCATACACGTGCCAGCCCAAGGCATTGATACAAATCTCTCACATTTGTGCTACAAATACCATTGTTATATACTCCCTCCGTCCCACAATATAAGACGTCTTTGAAAGCTAACATAGCTTGCAAAGATGTCTTATACTGTGGGACGGAGGGAGCATTATTTATGCCCATTACACACGAAATATATGTGCCAGATAAAAGGTGACAAAATATCACGAAACACATGAAATTCACACAACTTTAACTGAGTACAAAATAAAGTACAATAGCTGAACGGAACAACGAACAAGGAACAATACAATGACTAGTTATCTTAGCGGACATTCCAGTCCTTTGCGTTCCGCATGGATGGCACGAGCCAGATTGGGGGGCATCGCGCCCGAGCTTGATTGCTGGTAAGTTCTACACCTAGTGCAAGATCTTCATTCAAGCTGAAACGGCATAGGTCAGGAAAGTCTCCATTCCAACTCCTAATGCGTTCATGCATGCTGAAAATGCATCCATGCTTCATGAAGGGAAGGTCCTGGGCATCATGTACAGATGGTGGCATTTCAATCATCAGTGGATAATTCATGCCAATGAACAGAGAGTATGCTCCAAGATCATGCTTCCTTTCCCAGTGAGCCCCAGCAAGATTCCAGACCATGCCATTCAGCTGGAACAAAAGGCAGCGCATTGTTCCATATGAGCGCAGTCCTCGCTCCAGATATGGACTCTCGACCTCTTCCCCTGTTACGACCCCACGTGTGTGGACCAATAACATAGTTTGATTGTCATTTATGTCAGGTACAAGATTCCAAGAGAGACGTGAGGTCCTGTCCATCGATGATAACAGGGCCGGATTTTCTGAGGAGCCAAGTTCAATCCTGCCCAAAAACCGTTCATCATATTAGTTGTCTGAATTGCAGTAGTTCCTAAAATGTGATCAATGTAGTTGAGCTTACCATACGAGAGCTGCCAAACCAAAACAGACCCCTCATTTGTCAGTGCAAAGATCCGTCCGCCATGAAGAACAGCATCTTCATACACAAAAGGGAACATGAGGTCCGACCGTAATAGTTTCCACCCGTCGGAGGTGAAACCACCCCTGGCGATGGCAATTGAGATGTCGAACACCGCGATCACAGCGTAGTTGCTATAGCCGGCCTTCTTGGATGGTGCATCAGCGATAGCTATCTTCTTCAGTTTTGCCCTTGCTTGATCAAAGTGGAATTGCACGCTGTCTGGCAAGTCAACCAGATCAAACCCTATGCTGGAAATGGGCGGAAGTGGCACAGTGACAGTTGTGTACACATTGTGCAGTTCAATATGGCCAGCATCCACGACATACGCTAGCCAGTCACCGTTAGCACCAACCCAGCGTTTGGCAGGAGTAGACATCAAGCGTGCATGCAGCGCCGGGGCATCCAGAGGCATGGCGTACACGCGTACCTTCCTGTGGCAGCCCGATCGGCCACGAGATATCATCCTCAAGCACGCATGGTAAATCAAGCGGCAAGTCAAGGGATATTCTAGGAACTGTCTCTAGAAGGACGGTGCAAGTACCAGCCAGTCGAGCATGACTAAGCACGTCGATCCGAGATGTTATTATTTGCAGGATGTCCTCCTGCATGTTGGCCCATCTTTGCTGGTTGCCGTCCGTTGCGTCCAACTTTGCCTCGCGGGCCTGTAGCATGTTGGCATTCCGGCTAGGCGATGTGGGAAGAGGATTTGGCAAACATTAATAAGACATGTAAATTCTAAAGGAATTTTGTAATATTAAGGCGTGTCAATTAGGATGGAAAGGACAATGGATAACCAGAGATAAATTACTCATTTGAGATGGGTTTGACAAACATCTCCAAGAACCAAATGCACATACAAACACCTTCAATTCGCAATAAAAAAATATGTAGAAACATCATCAGAAATTGTATATGTGCTCTGGAAATGATCTTTAAGTGTCCATTTGTAGCGTTAAAGAACAGAATTCTTTTTTCAAATTTTCTGCAAAACTCTATTCTTCAAAGGCGTGAACTTCACAAAAAAGGTGGGATTATATTTGAGATGACACATGATATAATACATGGCAAACCCATAAAACATGTCGGAATCTGATGGCATACGGTATGAAAACAGAATCCCATTAAAAAATACAAACGAGAACGAGCGGTAATACATGTGATTGACATGTATTACTCCCTCCGTCGAAAATACTGGTCATCAAAATGGATAAAAGGAGATGTATCTAGAACTAAAATACGTCTAGATACATCCCCTTTTATTTATTTTGAAGACAAGTATTTCCGGACTAAGGGAGTATATCGTAAGAACAAAAGTAGACTACGAATGATTAACATGCAACGGGCAAGAGCTGCAGCATACCGTGGCCGGCCGCGTATGGAGTTCCTTCTCGACCGTCGAATCCGCGCCATCGTCAGGTGTATCACGATACAGCTTATAAGTACTACGCGGCCGTTGTGGCTTCTCAGGCTGTGATTGACTGGTGGAGGCCGGAAGGAGGTGATGGTTTCTCAGCAAGGCCAAAAGGACGGCTTATATAAGCTAGCCAGTTGGAACAAAATGGCAAGTCTTGATACTATGGATAAGGATTCAAATTTTTGGATTTTGGTGGGAGGCATGTGAACGTGTTCGGGTCTGCGCCTTGAGTTTTATAGATGCAAACGTGGACGATATAACTTTATTTTCTTATGTATGTGAATGCGGTTGATTTAACCTTCTTGTTATATATGTGAACGTGGTTCATTTTACTTTCCATATATGGAAAATTTAGAGGGCAGACACAGACGTTCATACATACGCACATTTACTCACCCCTATAAACGCACGCATGCACACCCTATCCTTATGAGCACCTCCGAGAGACTGAGGTGGCACATCATCTTGAGATTGACGAAGTCGCCACAGACGTCTACCTAGTCAACGGGAACGTCTCCTCCCGTGGAACCCACATCACCAGAAGGTCTGAAATAAATTCAGAAGAATGCGAGCACCAGTGTAAAGTCTAGACCTGAACCCTCGTGGGCTGGGGATAGCACTGTGCTCCTAGCCATCCAACCAGATGTTGGCCAGTGGTTGGTTCGTGAGCTTATAAATTGTTATCGAAAGATAATTAGTGACGCACTGGAGGGGAAAAAAGTAGACACTAGAAAAATGCACGCCATAGACATAAGAAAAATTCATCCTAGCTAATAAGAATGCATAGCTTTGGTCTTATATGACTTTGCTTTTGTCGATGTTTCTTTCATGTGTGCATGAGTTGGTGTACATTGTTTGCACACTAGTAGAAAACAGGGCTTTAATTCGGGCCTGGCCAACCCATTAGTCCCGGTTCAATCATGAACCGGGACCCATGGGGGAATACGTCCCGGTTCGTGAGCCCAGGGGGCCGGCCGGGGCCTCGTGGGCATTGGTCCCAGTTCGTATGGACCCATTTGTCCTGGTTCCAGGCACGAACAGGGACCAATGGTCCTCGCTCCTGGCCCACAACCATTGGTCCCGGTTCGTGGCTTGAACCGGGACTGAATGCTGGGCTTTAGTCCCGGTTTCTACCATGAACCGGGACAAATGAGTTGCCTATATATACCCCATCGCCACAGCAGAGCACTCCACAATGCTCTGTTTTTTCTGGCCGGCGAGGGGAGGGCATTTGGGTGCTCTGGCTCACCTGCTATGCACATGAGGTGTTCGATGAAATGTCCGAGCCACACTAGTTAATCTTTCTCCTCTCGAAACTCGACCTCCGAGCTTCATTTTCCCCGAGATTTGTCTTGGTTTAGCGGTCCGTCACGTCCCGTCCTCGTCTTCACCGCCGTCGATCGCCCGCGCCGATCTTGTCACCGGCACCACCGTGGTGAGCCACTTGTTCTTATCTTCTTTTGAAAGAAAAAAAATTCTTACTTCAGATAGATACTCGTCTAATTTTCTTACTTTTATTATTCCTTGTTATTATATAGTGCAATGGTTTTGGTCAATTTATATATTATCTTTTGACAACTATTTGGTTAATTTATTGTTTATGACAATTATGGCGACCAACGTGACATAGATTTTATTTATCTAGGAGGTGGTTGGACCGGAAATTCCAACCGACCCTATTGTCGGGAGGTTAAATTTAGTTGAAGAAAAAAACAATTACTTGAAGGAAAAAATAAGAAAAATTGAGGAGGAGAAGATGATATTGGAGTTGCATGTTGCGGATGTCGTCGATGATCACAAGATCAAGATGGATGCAATGCGGTTGAAGAATAGAAAGATTAGAAAATATGCCATTCATACCGAGGCTTGGTATCATTATGCAGTTGGATCAGTTGTTACCTTAGTTGGGATTATGATCGCATTTGTTGTTGCATTGAAATGTTTTACATAATTTCAATGTATGGTTTAATTAGATGCTCTCGAGAGCTATATGTTGTTCAATGAGAACTATGTATGTACTTTGGTTTTAATGTGATGATGAACTTCTATTAATTTGGTCACTTATCTATTTATGGGAGGGTTGAAAATTGATGATGTAGCTTTGAATGGTGCATTTTGAACACAGAAAAACTATGGAGTTCAAATAAGTTCGAAAAAATGAAATCCCTTTGTAACAGACGAGTTTCGTGATGAAACCCTGATACTTCGAAAGAGATTGTCCGTTTTGTACACGAAGTGCATCCAGTTTTTGCCGTAACCCTCTCTACTTTCTTGCACATGCTATGTGGATGAAATGACCGATACCATGCCAACTTTCAACCTTTTCAGAGTTCATTTCAAATGCTTTTCAATTTCATGGTCTTATAGTTCAAAATAATCAGTAAATGCATGAAAAATAACAAATAAAGTCAGAAAGGGTTGAAAATTGATGATGTGGCTTTGAATAGTGCATTTTGAACACAGAAAAACTATGAAGTTCAAATAAGTTCAAAAAAATAAAATCCCTTTGTAACACAAGAGTTTCCGTATGAAACCCTGATACTTCGAAAAAGATTGTTCATTTTGTACACGAAGTGCATCAAGTTTTTGCCGTAACCCTCTCTACTTTCTTGCACATGCTATGTGGGTGAAATGATGATACCATGCCAACTTTCAACATTTTCATAGTTCATTTCAAATGCTTTTCAATTTCATGGTCTTATAGCTCAAAATAATCAGTAAATGCATGCAAAATAACAAATGGTGTCAGAAAGGGTTGAAAATTGATGATGTGGCTCCGAATGGTGCATTTTGAACACAGAAAAACTATGGAGTTCAAATAAGTTCAAAAAAAATGAAATCCTTTGTAACAGACGAGTTTCCGTATGAAATTCTGAGAACAAAAATGAAATCCCTTTGTAACAGACGAGTTTTCGTACGAAATCCCTTTTTTCAGAGCTCATAAATAACTTTTTTATTACAAACTTTAATAGCAAAAAGAATTATCATAAAATAAAATAAATAAATAATTTGAAACAAAATAATATAAACTTTAATAAAATATATAAGTAGAAACAAAATAAAATAAAATTTAGTAACATAAATAAAATTTATGAAACTAAAATTATCAAAGTATTTTTTGTTCAAAATCATTGAACGCAAAAAGAATTTTCAAAAAATAATCAAAGAATTTTCAAAAAATAACCAAAGAATTTTCATAATAAGTATTTTGTTGTGAGTTGAAACAAAACAAAATAAATAAGAAAACAAAAAAATGGGAAAAAAATAAAAAAATTGCCACCTACTGGGCCACCACGGCCTGAATACGACTAGAAACCCATCCATGGGCCAGAATTTAGGCCCGCAGAAGGCCTAGTAGGCCCACAGGCATATCAGTGTCCGTTTATGCCCATAGGCCTGCAGTTCAGAGGAGTTCGAGAGGGAAGAGCCAACGGAGCTTATAAATAGGTGCCGGGCGCTTCCAACTAGCGAGGTGGGACTAAACTCCCACCACCACCCCGTTGTGCAAGGCCACTTGTCCCGGTTGGTGGCACCAACCGGGACTAAAGGGTGGCTTTGATCCCGGTTGGTGGCACCAACCTGTACCAATGCCCCCTTTAGTCCCGGTTGGTGCCACCAACCGGCAGCAAAGGCCTCTGCCTCCCGCCCTTTGGGCTGCTGAAAAGTGACCTTTGGTCCCGGTTGGTGGCACCAACCGGGACTAAAGAGGGGCATTGGTACCGGTTGGTGCCACCAACCGGACCAATGCTCCTGGTATATAAGTAGCACTTAGCAATTTTGCAAAGTTCATCACCACAGTTGCCCCCGACGACGCCGAGCACATCGTCGCCGCCAGGCTGCCCCGACGCCGCCCGCCGCCCCCGCCATCGCCGTCGCTGTCGCTCGCGCCCTCGCCGTCATCGCTCGCGCCCTCGCTGTCACCGTGCCCTCGCCTCGCGCCGTCGCCGCGCGCCGCTCCTGCCCCGAAGCCGTTGCCGCGCCACTCCCCGCGCCACTGCTCGCCCCGATGCTGCCCGCCGCACGCTCCTCCCTCTGTGAGCACCGCGCCTCTGCCACCCCGCCACCGCCTTGCTATTTTTTTAGTTATACATGCTATTTTTTTACATGTTTTTAGATTTTCATATATGTATGTATGTATTTTTTGATATATGTATTTTTTATGTATGTATGTATTTTTTACATGTTTTTTGTATGTATGTATGTATTTTTTCAATTGTAATGATGTTTTAAAGTATACATATAAGCAAAAGTTAGATTTTTAGAAAAGTTTTATGTATATATGTTCTCTGATTTAGTACATTTTAGGTTAGTTTAATTTTTAGAATTTTTTTATATATCTAGCTAGGAAAGGAAGAAGAAGAAAAAGAAAGAGAGGAAAAAGGAAAATAAGAAGAGGAAGAAAGGAGAGGAAGAGGAGAGGAAGAAGAGGAGAAATAAATAAGAAGAGGAAAAAAGAAGAAAAAGAAGAGGAGAAGAAGAAAGGAATAGAGGCGAAGAAGAGAAAATAGAATATTTTCTATTTTTTCTTCTTCTCCTCTATTCCTTTCTTCTTCTCCTCTTTTTTCTTCTTCTTTTTTTACTTCGATCTTCTCCTCTATTCCTTTCCTCTTCTCCTCTTTTTATTTCTTCTTTTGTCTTCTTATTTTTTATCTGGTATGTCGTTGTCGATATACCCCCTCCCGATAACTTCAACACGAGGGGGGGGTCGATATACCCCCTCCCCGATAACATTATTTTCCCATGTATGTATGTCATCATTGTTGATATAACCCCCTTCCGGATAACTTCGACATGAGGGGCGGTCGATATATATACCCCCTCTCGACCGCGATAACTTATACCACGGGAGCACACCCCCGAGCCCTCTCGGTCAACCAAAACTTTCGAGGACACCCAAACCCTAGAAAAAAACGATGTCGGTCTCCTACCCCCTCCCGCCGCGCCCCTACCCGACAAACTCTCTCGAGGCCACCCAAATTTACCAAGTTAAAAGAGCGTTGTCGTCGAGGCCACCCCAAACCCTTGAAGCGTTTGCGAGGCCACCCCTAACCCTTGAAGCGTTGCCGAGGTCACCCCAAACCCTAAAGAAGCAGTGTCAAGGCCACTAATATGATTCCTTATTGTGATTAGCTAGCTAGTTCTACGTTTGCCACTAATATATCCATCTATCATGTTTGAATAATAATTGCCATGTTGTAAATATTTGAAGAAACTATGGAGCACCCCCGAGATGAAGCAACAGAAGCGATGTTAGGTGACATAATGGCAAAAGGAAGTGATGCCGTCTTGTCGTATCTCAACGACACCGATGGTCTGGAAGGACAGGGTGAAGAAGAAGACAATGATTATGATGGCTCCGGTGCCCCAATGCCGGTCCAAGAAGGAGACCGTGATGACGGCTCCGGTGACCGAACCGAGTCCAGTCAGGTATATATATTAGTTAATCCTGTGCTGACTAGCTAACTGATGCATTCATTGTTTTCGTATGAACACATATTAATCAACTCTCGTCTTTCTTCTTTTTTCTAGCCCTCCGGATCGAGCACAACTTCGGTAAAGAGACAAGGCCTAAAGCAAAAGTTGCGCTCGGATGAAAGGTTTGCGATCACAGCAATCGCGCGCGATGGCAAGCCGATTGAACCCATCCGGACAAAGGATGCATTTGCTGCTCAGTGAGGGGTTCTTGTTAGGGACAAGATCCCGATTAGTATCCACCAATTGTTAAAGCCTAAGAATGAAGACCCTAAGGTGTCTTATGTCTTCGATATGCAGAAAGATGATATTTGGACAACGCTTAAGGCAAATTTCACCCTACCGCCAGAGGAGGATCCGGAGAAGCCAGTTAAAGAGCAATTGATCAAGTCTCATGCTCTTAAGAAGATGGCAGAACTATTCAGGAGGTGGAAGAATGAGCTGAAAACAGAGTTTGTCGATGAAGAAAAGACACCAGAATTCATCGGAAAGTATGAGAAGATCAGAGATCACTGGCCCGCATTTGTGGCCCACAAGACATCGGACAAGAGTAAGAAGATGTCAGCGACAAACAAGAAAAATGCTGCGAAGACGAAGCATCATCTTCGCACGGGGTCAGGTGGCTACCTCAAAGCCCGACCGTTGTGGGCCAAGGCTGAGAATGACCTGATTGATAAAGGGGTCGAACCAGAGACATTGAACTGGCCAGACCGCTGCCGGACTTGGTTCTTCGGGGTTGGTGGCACATTGGACCTCAGATCGTGGAAATACGTTTGGACGGAGGAGCAACTGCGAATACCCATCACGAGGCTTCAAGAGTATATCGAGAAAGCGCAGCAAGGGACATTCATTCCAGACAGAGAGAAGGACGAGCTCACAATGGCCCTCAGGAATCCCGAGCACCCTGGACGGACACGAGGCACGCTAGGCTCCGTTCCGTGGAAGGCTGGGTTTCCGGACGCAGCGGATTACAAATGCCAGGAGAGGAGGAAGAAAGTGGAGCATAGCCAACTGCAGGCGCTACACGCAAGGGTACAAGGGCTAGAGGAACGAGAAGCAAATCGCAGCAAACGACCTGCCGAAGCTTCCCCTGAAGCTACCCCGCCTTCTCAGCGGAGAAGCAGCATGGCTTCCACCGAGCAGCTTCAGCTGGAGCCTATCTTCACGGCTCCTGCTAGCACGGAGTCTCAACATTGCCATCTTATGACGCAATGGATGAAATTCAAAGTCAAGGCGGCTGTTGGATCTGTTTTACCTACTGAACCTGCTGCAACCTACCATTGCCGGTCGATTCTAGAAGGATATGCTAGGGTGATGGTGGATGAAATAACGGACGGATTTGAGAACCTCGAGTTTGACCACCCTATGGGTGAAGGGGAGATTCGGCAGGGTTCTTCTCCGAAGACTCCATGCCTATGCCGGAAGGAGCTCATCAACCTTCCGAACTGGACGCCTCCGCCTCCTCCTCCTCCTCCAGCGAGTCAGGGCACTCCGCCTCCACCTCCGCCTCCTCCTCCGGTGAGTGATCAGGGCACTCAGCCTCCCCCTTCGGCGAGTGATCAGGGCACTCAACCTCCTTCTCCGACGCGTGGCGGCACTCCGCCTCCTTCTCCGCCTGCGTCGGAGCGCCTCAGCAGCCAGCCTCCGCCTTCTCCACCTCGTCAAAAAGGGCGGAAGAGACCCGCCACCGCTCCGGCTGCTCCGGCGTGTCATAGTCCTTCTCCTCCACCTCGTAAGAAAGGAAAGACAGCCGCAGCCGCTCCGTCTACTCTGGCATCTAGCAGTACAGCAAGAGGCGGGAGGCAATACAGATTCGGTCCTCCTCTGAAGACTCCAGAGAAGTTACCATATGAGAGGAGCATGGAGGAAAACACAAAGATCGTGCTAGCCGAAGTGAAGAACTTATTGAAGGGGTGAAAGGAAAGAAACATCCACCTCCGAAGGAGAAGATAGATCTGTAAAAGCGAAGAGTACTCTGGGTGCCCTGAAGAAACCACCAAAGTCTTCGGCGAAAGGAAGTACTGTTAGTGAACAAAGGTTAGCAGAATGACGTGTTGTGGAAAAATTGCCCAGCTCGGCGAACAAGCGAACCAACCGTTCCCCCCGCTCCAGGTGTCTAGCGATATCGTCGCTAATGATCCGAGGATGGTGTCCGGTTATAATAATCTTGGAGATTACCTGCCCGATGATGTACATTATGATTTCTTGGAGGTGGAAGAACACAAATACGAGCACGGGAAGCCTCTCGTCAAAGATGAAAGATCTCTAACAACGATGATGCGGATATTCCATGATTGGTACATGAAAACCTGTAAGAGAGTATGGGGGACAAATATTTTGACGCTGAGAGTTAAAGAGGAGCATGACCTCGTTGGAATTGAGTTGTTGAATGTTCCATTTGAGGAGTTCATCCAATTTTTCAATCAAAAGGCCCTCGATAAATTAACGGTCACTTGCTACTGTCTGGAAGTAGTACTACTTCTGTTATTATGTCTTTATATATAGGTCAGCTCATTCATTGCTTGTATTTTTAATTATCCTCACTATATTATGCAGATTGAAGATCGCCGAATTGAAGAAAAGACAAATCGGTGATATTGGGTTCATTAACACAAATCTCATAGATGCATATATGGTTGAATTTCAGGCCAGAGATACAGAGGCCAAGCTCCTACAATCGTTTGTATTAAATCAAAACAAAGCTATAATACTCTTCCCTTACAACTTCAAGTGAGTGTTACTATCTTGTGCATATTCGGTTTCCCTTATTAGTCGAGGTTATAGTAATGTAATTGATGAGTTATGCATGCGTGTGCAGCTTCCACTATATTCTCCTAGAGATTAAGCTTGAGCAGGGACTAGTAACCGTCTTAGACTCGAGACGAAAAGATCCCAAGGAGTATACGGACATGACTGAAATTATAGAGAAGTCAGTTAAATCGATCATTATTGCACCATATCGGCAACTTTGTTCATTTCCTAATATCAAGCAATTGTTTTCTTTGTCTGGCAGGGTATGGAAAAAATTCACCTCAAAAACTCCGGGACTGCCGAAGAAGCTGCAATTTAAACACCCGAAAGTAAGTACTATAGTAGCATGTTCCACGCATCTCCTAGTGATTCAAGTGCTAGTTTCATCAATACCATTTAGCATGCTTGCTTATTAGTTTGATTGACCTCTATTTCTTGTAAAGTGGTTGTGGCAGGAACAAGGAATGCTTACTGTGGATACTACATTTGAGAGTCCATCCGCCACACAACCTGTGAGCGGGGCTACTCTAACAAACAATATGAAGTGCGTAAATAATAATATTCACAATTTTATTTTATTACCATTATTTGTGTTGAGTTTCATTTATTCATATATATGTATTGACCCCCTTCTTCAAATTAGATATTTCGGATGCGGGATGAAGTCTATCACCAGATCGTATGCGAGCAATTCAAGAGGAATTGGCGGCATTCTTTCTTGACCACGTGATGGGTAAAGACAGAGAATACCATGTGGACCATGAGTTCATATATAATTAGGAGATTATATTATAAGAGATAATTATATTGTATATATGTAGAACTTGTTGTTCGACCAATCTCTCAGAGAAGGAGAGGTGGTCGATATCACTTCTCTCTGTATGCATCTGTTCATGACGATCTTCTCTTTCCTTCATTTGCTTACTAGCTAGCGTGTCTAGTCCTTTCTATACATATAGTATGTAGCGTCAACCAAGCACGGAGATAAGAGAGGAAACTTCTCTCTATTAATTAACTAGCTAACATAATATATGAAACACCTAAATTAACCCCCCAAAACCGCCACCCCCCCCCCTTCAAAAAAAGCAAAAACCCCAGCCCCTGAAATGCTGACGCGTGGATGCCTATTGGTCCCGGTTGGTGCCTAATACGTCTCCAACATATCTACTTTTCCAAACACTTTTGCACTTGTTTTGGACTCTAACTTGCATGATTTGAATGAAACTAACCCGGACTGACGCAGTTTACAACAGAATTGCCATGATGTTGTATTATGTGTAGAAAGCAAAAGTTCTCGGAATATCCTGAAAATCCACGGAGGCACTTTTTGGAAAATAAAAAAAATACTGGCGAAAGAATCAAGACAAGGGGGCCCACACCCTGTCCACGAGGGTGTGGGGGCGTGCCCCCTCCCCCTGGGTGCGCCCCCTGTCTCGTGGGCTCCCTGAGGCTCTGCCGACCTCAACTCCAACTCCATATATTCCGTCTCGTGGAGAAAAAAATCAGAGAGAAAGTTTCATCGCGTTTTACGATAGGGAGCCGCCGCCAAGCCCTAATCTCTCTCGGGAGGGCTGATCTAGAGTCCGTTCGGGGCTCCGGAGAGGGGGATTCATCGCCATCATCATCATCAACCATCCTCCATCACCAATTTCATGATGCTCACCGCCGTGTGTGAGTAATTCCATAGGCTTGCTGGACAGTGATGGGTTGGATGAGATTTACCATGTAATAAAGTTAGTTTTGTTAGTGTTTGATCCCTAGTATCCACTATGTTCTGAGATTGATGTTGCAATGACTTTGCTATGCTTAATGCTTGTCACTAGGGCCCGAGTGCCATGATTTCAGATCTGAACCTATTATGTTTTCATGAATATATGTGTGTTCTTGATCCTATCTTGCAAGTCTATAGTCACCTATTATGTGTTATGATCCGACAACCGCGAAGTGACAATAATCGGGATACTTCTCGGTGATGACCATAGTTTGAGGAGTTCATGTATTCACTATGTGCTAATGCTTTGTTCTGGTTCTCTATTAAAAGGAGGCCTGAATATCCCTTAGTTTCCACTAGGACCCCGCTGCCACGGGAGGGTAGGACAAAAGATGTCATGCAAGTTCTTTTCCATAAGCACGTATGACTATTTACGGAATACATGCCTACATTACATTGATGAACTGGAGCTAGTTCTGTGACACCCTATGTTATAGCTATTACATGAGGAATCGCATCCGACATAATTATCCATCACTGATCCATTGCCTACGAGCTTTTCACATCTTGTGTTTCGCTTATTTACTTTTCCGTTGCTATTGTTACGATCACTACAAAACCTAAAAATATTACTTTTGCTACCGTTACCTTTATTATCATATTACTTTGCTACTAAATACTTTGCTGCAGATACTAAGTTATCCAGTTGTGGTTGAATTGACAACTCAACTGCTAATAGTCAAGAATATTCTTTGGCTCCCCTTGTGTCGAATCAATAAATTTGGGTTGAATACTTTACCCTCAAAAGTTGTTGTGATCCCCAACACTTGTGGGTTATCTAGACTAATTTCTAGCGCCGTTGCCGGGGAGCATAGCTCTATTCTCTGAGTCACTTGGGATTTATATCTGTTGATCACTATTAAGAACTTTAAAGATGACAGAACTACGATTTTTCCCTCAACTACGAGGGGAGGTAAGGAACTGCCATCTAGCTCTGCACTAGATTCTCCTTCTGTTTTGAGTAAGCTTGTGACATATAAACCTTCTACTGCTATGAATTTTGATATGTCGCATGTTATTGATGATGCCACTTCTGCTATGCATGATACTTATGATGAAACTACTTCTGTGTGTGATACTACTTTGCCGTTAGGTGAATTTCTTGAAGATGCTATTATTGATGATAGTGATGATGAAAATTCTCCCAATGATTATGAATTGCTTGTTGTTCCTGAGGCTTATGTTATGAATGAAGAAGCTGCTATAGCTATCTTTGCTTGCAATGATAGATATGATCTTAAGAAATTATTAGCTAAATGGAAGCAGCTGTCTCTTAATGCTAGAATGAAACATGACCCTGCTTTTGCTACTTCACCTATCTGTGTAATTGATAAGGATTGTGAATTCTCTGTTGATCCTGAAATTATTGCTTTAGTTGAAAATCTGATCCTTTTTATGGCCTTGAATCTAAAACTGTTGTGGCACATCTTACCAAGTTGAATGATATAGCCACCCTATTTACTCATGATGATAAATCTCGCTATTATTATATCCTTAAGATATTTCCGTTCTCGTTAAAGGGTGATGCTAAGACTTGGTATAATTCTCTTGCTCCTGGTTGTGTGCGTAGTCCCCAGGATATGATTTACTACCTGTTTGATAAATATTTCCATGCTCATAAGACACAAGCTGCCTTACGGGAAATATATAATTTTGTGCAAACCGAAGAAGAGAGTCTCCCACAAGCTTGGGGGAGGCTTCTCCGATCACTTAATGAAGGAAATATGCCCTAGAGGCAATAATAAAGTTATTATTTATTTCCTCATATCATGATAAATGTTTATTATTCATGCTAGAATTGTATTAACCGGAAACATGATACATGTGTGAATACATAGACAAACTTAATGTCACTACTATGCTTGTACTTGACTAGCTCATTAATCAAAGATGGTTATGTTTCCTAACCATAGACATGAGTTGTCATTTGATTAACGGGATCACATCATTAGTAGAATGATGTGATTGACATGACCCATTCTGTTAGCTTAGCACTTGATCGTTTAGTATGTTGCTATTGCTTTCTTCATGACTTATACATGTTCCTACAACTATTAGATTATGCAACTCCCGTTTACTGGAGGAACACTTTGTGTGCTACCAAACGTCACAACGTAACTGGGTGATTATAAAGGAGCTCTAAAGGTGTCTCCAAAGGTACATGTTGAGTTGGCATATTTTGAGATTAGGTTTTGTCACTCTGATTGTCGGAGAGGTATCTCTGGGCCCTCTCGGTAATGCACATCTATATAAGCCTTGCAAGAAATGTAGCTAATGAGTTAGTTACGAAATGATGCATTACATAACGAGTAAAGAGACTTTCCGGTAACGAGATTGAACTAGGTATTGGAATACCGACGATCGAATCTCGGGCAAGTAACATACCGATGACAAAGGGAACAATGTATGTTGTTATGCGGTTTGACCGATAATGATCTTCGTAGAATATGTAGGAGGGAATATGAGCATCCAGGTTCCGCTATTGGTTATTGACCGGAAACTTGTCTCGGTCATGTCTACATAGTTCTCGAACCCGTAGGTTCCGCACGCTTTAGGTTCCGTTGACAGTTTTATTATGAGTTTATGAGTTTAGATGTACCGAAGGTTGTTCAGAGTCCTGGATGTGCTCACAGACATGACGAGGAGTCTCGAAGTGATCGAGACATAAAGATCGATATATTGGACGACTATATTTGGATACCGCAAAGGTTCCGGGTGAGATCGGGACAATACCGGAGCTCCGGGAGGTTATCGAAACCACCCGGGAGGTATATGGGCCTTATTGGGCCTTAGTGGAAAGGCGGGGAAAGGAGGAAAGGAGGGGGCACCCCCCCAAGCCCAATCCGAATTGGGAGGGCCCCCCCTTTCCTTCTTCCCTCCCTCCTCTTCCTTCCATCTCCCCCTCCTAATAGGAAAGGGGGGAGTCCTACTCCCGGTGGGGGTTGGACACCCCCCCTAGGGTGCGCCACTCCTCTTGGCTGGCCCCCTCCTCCACTCCTTTATATACGGGGGGGGGCAGCCCATAGACACAACAATCGATCTCTTGATCTCTTAGCCGTGTGCGGTGCCCCCCTCCACCATAGTTCTCCTCGATAATAGTGTAGTGGTGCTTAGGCAAAGCCCTGCGACGATAGAACATGAAGACCATCACCACGCCGTCATTTCGGAGTACGGGGGACATCATCGAGCTGAACGTGTGCAAGAACTCGGAGGTGCCGTAATTTCGGTGCTTGATCAGTCGGGCCGTGAAGACGTACGACTACATCAAACGCATTGTGCTAACGCTTCCGCTTTTGGTCTACGAGGGTATGTGGACACACTCTCCCTTCTCATTGCTATGCATCACCATGATCTTGCGTGTGCGTAGGAATTTTTTTGAAATTACTACGTTCACCAACAGTGGCACCCGAGCCAGGTTTTATGCGTAGATGTTATATGCACGAGTAGAACACAAGTGAGCGAAGGAAGTATGCCATAGAGGCAATAATAAAGTTATTATTTATTTCCTCATATCATGATAAATGTTTATTATTCATGCTATAATTGTATTAACCGGAAACATGATACATGTGTGAATACATAGACAAACTTAATGTCACTAGTATGCCTCTACTTGACTAGCTCATTAATCAAAGATGGTTATGTTTCCTAACCATAGACATGTGTTGTCATTTGATTAACGGGATCACATGATTAGG
This sequence comes from Aegilops speltoides, assembly GCA_021437245.1. Classification (NCBI taxonomy): domain Eukaryota; kingdom Viridiplantae; phylum Streptophyta; class Magnoliopsida; order Poales; family Poaceae; genus Aegilops; species Aegilops speltoides. The sequence continues at coordinate 95,996 of JAHHZJ010003491.1, forward strand.
AGAATGATGTGATTGACTTGACCCATTCCTTAGCTTAGCACTTGATCATTTAGTATGTTGCTATTGATTTCTTCATGCCTTATACGAAGTTCTTATAACTATGAGATTATGCAACTCCCGTTTACCAGAGGAACACTTTGTGTGCTACCAAACGTCACAACGTAACTGGGTGATTATAAAGGAGCTCTATAGGTGTCTCCAAAGGTACATGTTGAGTTGGCGTATTTTGAGATTAGGTTTTGTCACTCCGATTGTCGGAGAGGTACCTCGGGGCCCTCTCGGTAATGCACATCACTATAAGCCTTGCAAGCAATGTAGCTAATGAGTTAGTTACAGAATGATGCATTACGTAATGTGTAAAGAGACTTAACAGTAACGAGATTGAACTAGGTATTGGATACCGACGATCGAATCTCGGGCAAGTAACATACCGATGACAAAGGGAACAACGTATGTTGTTATGCGGTTTGACCGATAAAGATCTTCGTAGAATATGTATGAGCCAATATGAGCATCCAGGTTCTGCTATTGGTTATTTACCGGAAAGAGTTCTAGGTCATGTCTACATAGTTCTTGAACCCATAGGGTCCGCATGCTTAACGTTACGTTGATAGTTTTATTATGAGTTTATAAGTTTTGATGTACCGAAGGTTGTTAGGAGTCCCGGATGTGATCACGGACATGACGAGGAGTCTCGAAATGGTCGAGACATAAAGATTAATATATTGGAAGCCTATATTTGGATATGAGAATCGTTCCAGGTGAAATCAGGATTTTATCGGAGTACCGGGGGGTTACCGGAACCCCGCGGGGGTTATTGGACCAACATGGGCCCTAAGGGAGAAGAGGAGGGCCAGCCAGGGCAGGCCGCGCGCCCCCTCCCCCCTAGTCCGAATAGGACAAGGAAGGGGGGGCGGCACCCCCCTTTCCTCTTTCCCCCTTCCCCCTTCCTTCTCCAACAAGGCAAGAGTGGGGAGTCCTACTCCCGGTGGGAGTAGGAATCCTCCAGGCGCACCCCTAGGGCCAACCGCACCTCCCCCTCCCTCCTTTATATACGGGGGCAGGGGGGCACCCCATGACACACAAGTTGATCTTCGTGGTCGTTCCTTAGCCGTGTGCGGTGCCCCCCTCCACCATATTCCACCTCGGTCATATTGTTGCGGTGCTTAGGCGAAGCCCTGCGTCGGTAGAACATCATCATTGTCACCATGCCGTCGTGCTGACGGAACTCATCCCCAGCACCCTGCTGGATCAGAGTCCGGGGATCGTCATCGAGCTGAACGTGTGCTGAACTCAGAGGTGCCGTACGTTCGGTACTTGGATCGGTCGGATCATTAAGACATACAACTACATAAACCGCGTTGTTTTATAGCATCCGCTTATGGTCTACGAGGGTACGTGGACAACACTCTCCCCTCTCGTTGCTATACATCAACATGATCTTGCGTGTGCATAGGAAATTTTTTCAAATTACTACGTTCCCCAACAGTGGTATCAGAGCCTAGGTTTTATGCGTTGATATTAGATGCACGAGTGGAACACAAGTGAGTTGCGGGCGATACAAGTCATACTGCTTACCAGCATGTCATACTTTGGTTCAGCGGTATTGTGAGATGAAGCGGCCCGGACCGACATTACTCGTACGCTTACGCGAGACTAGTTTCACCGTTACGTGCACTCGTACTTAAAGGTGACTGACGAGTCTCTGTCTCTCTCACTTTAGTTGAACTGAGTATGGCTACGCCCGGTCCTTGCGAAGGTTAAAACAACACTAACTTGACGAACTATCGTTGTGGTTTTGATGCGTAGGTAAGAACGGTTCTTGCTCAGCCCGTGCCAGCCACGTAAAATTTGCAACAACAAAGTAGAGGACGTCTAACTTGTTTTTGCAGGGCATGTTGTGATGTGATATGGTCAAGGCGTGATGCTATATTTTATTGTATGAGATGATCATGTTTTGTAACCAAAGTTATCGACAACTGGCAGGAGTCATATGGTTGTCGCTTTATTGTATGAAATGCAAATGCCCTGTAATTGCTTTACTTTATCACTAAGCGGTAGTGATAGTCGTAGAAGCAATAGATGGCGTAAACGACAACGATGCTACGATGGAGATCAAGGTGTTGCGCCGGTGACGATGGTGATCACGACGGTGCTTCGGGGATGGAGATCACAAGCACAAGATGATGATGGCCATATCATATCACTTATATTGATTGCATGTGATGTTTATCCTTTATGCATCTTATCTTGCTTTGATTGACGGTAGCATTTTAAGATGATCTCTCACTAATTATCAAGAAGTGTTCTCCCTGAGTATGCACCGTTGTGAAAGTTCTTCATGCTGAGACACCACATGATGATCGGGTGTGATAGGCTCTACGTTCAAATACAACGGGTGCAAAACAGTTGCACACGCAGAATACTCAGGTTAAACTTGACGAGCCTAGCATATACAGATATAGCCTCGGAACACGGAGACCGAAAGGTCGAACGTGAATCATATAGTAGATATGATCAACATAGTGATGTTCACCATTGAAACTACTCCATCTCACGTGATGATCGGACATGGTTTAGTTGTTTTGGGTCATGTGATCACTTAGATGACTAGAGAGATGTCTGTCTAAGTGGGAGTTCTTAAGTAATATAATTAATTGAACTTAAATTTATCATGAACTTAGTACCTGATAGTATTTTGCTTGTCTATGTTTGTTGTAGATAGATGGCTCGTCTTTGTTGTTCCGTTGAATTTTAATGCGTTCCTTGAGAAAGCTAAGTTGAAAGATGATGGTAGCAATTACACGGATCGGGTCCGTAACTCGAGGATTATCCTCATTGCTGCACGAAAAATTAAATCCCGAAGCATCGCTAGATGCCAGGCCTGCTGCATATCTGGCCGGCGGCGTTAAGAATGTATGGCGAGCAAAGCTGATGACTACTCGATAGTTCGATGTGCCATGCTTTACGGCTTGGAACCGGTCTTCAACGACATTTTGAACATCATGGAGCATATGAGATGTTCCAGAGTTGAAGTTTATATTTGAAGCAAATGCCGGATTGAGAGATATGAAGTCTCCAATAAGTTCTATAGCTGTAAGATGGAGGAGAATAATTCATCGGTGAACACATACTCAAAATGTCGGGTATAATAATCACTTGATTCAACTGGGAGTTAATCTTCCGATGATAGTGTCATTGATGTAATTCTTCAATCACGCCACCAAGCTACTAGAGCTTTGTGATGAACTATAATATGCAAGGGATGGACAAGACTATTCCCGAGCTCTTCGCAATGCTAAATGCTTTGGAGGTAGAAATCAAGAAGGAGCATCAAGTGTTGATGGTCAAAAAGACCACCAGTTTCAAGAAAAAGGGCAAAGGGAAGAAGAAAGGATTCAAAAAAGAACAGCAAACAAGTTGTTGCTCAAGAGAAGAAACCCAAGTCTGGACCAAAGCACGAGATCGAGTGCTTCTCGCAAGCAGATCGACACCGAAGAGGAACTGCCCCAAGTATTTGGCGGATAAGAAGGATGGCAAAGTGAACAAAGGTATATGTGATATACATGTTATTGATGTGTACCTTACTAATGCTTGCAGTAGCACCTGGGTATTTGATACTGGTTCTGTTGCTAATATTTGTAACTCGAAACAGGGACTACGGATTAAGCGAAGATTGGCTAAGGACGAGGTGACGATGCGCGTGGGAAATGATTCCAAAGTCGATGCAAGCTTTGACACTGATCCGGACGATTCTAAATCGCAAACCGGATACGTGTTTTTATTAAACGGTGGGGCTGTAAGTTGGTGCAGTTCTAAACAAAGCGTTGTGGAGGGATGTACATGCGAAGCGGAGTACATAGCTGCTTCAGAAGTAGCAAATGAAGGAGTTTGGATGAAGGAGTTCATTTCCGATCTAGGTGTCATACCTAGTGCATCGGGACCAATGAAGATCTTCTATGACAATACTGGTGCAATTGTCTTGGCAAAGGAATCCAGATTTCACAAGAGGACCAAGAACATCAAGAGATGCTTCAATTCCATCCGGGACCAAGTCCAGATGGGAGACATAGAGATTTGCAAGATACATACGGATATGAATGTTGCAGACCCGTTGACTAAGCCTCTTCCACGAGCAATACATGATCAGCACCAAGACTCCATGGGTGTTAGAATCATTACTGTGTAATCTAGATTATTGACTCTAGTGCAAGTGGGAGAATGAAGGAAATATGCCCTAGAGGCAATAATAAAGTTATTATTTATTTCCTCATATCGTGATAAATGTTTATTATTCATGCTATAATTGTATTAACCGGAAACATGATACATGTGTGAATACATAGACAAACTTAATGTCACTAGAATGCCTCTACTTAACTAGCTCATTAATCAAAGATGGTTATGTTTCCTAACCATAGACATGTGTTATCATTTGATTAATGGGATCACATGATTAGGAGAATGATGTGATTGACTTGACCCATTCCGTTAGCTTAGCACTTGATCGTTTAGTATGTTGCTATTGCTTTCTTCATGACTTATGCAAAGTTCCTATAACTATGAGATTATGCAACTCCCATTTACCGGAGGAACACTTTGTGTCCTACCAAATGACACAACATAACTGGGTGATTATAAAGGAGATCTACAGGTGTCTCCAAAGGTACATGTTGAGTTGGCGTATTTCGAGATTAGGTTTTGTCACTCCGATTGTCGGAGAGGTATCTCTGGGCCCTCTCGGTAATGCACATCACTATAAGCCTTGCAAGCAATGTAGCTAATGAGTTAGTTACGGAATGATGCATTACGTAATGAGTAAAGAGACTTGCCGGTAACGAGATTGAACTAGGTACTGGATACTGACGATCGAATCTCGGGCAAGTAACATACCGATGACAAAGGGAACAACGTATATTATTATGCGGTTTGACCGATAAAGATCTTCGTAGAATATGTATGAGCCAATATGAGCATCCAGGTTCCGCTATTGGTTATTGACCGGAAACAGTTCTAGGTCATGTCTACATAGTTCTCGAACCCATAGGGTCCGCACGCTTAACGTTACGATGATAGTTTTATTATGAGTTTATAAGTTTTGATGTACCGAAGGTTGTTCGGAGTCCCGGATGTGATCACGGACATGACGAGGAGTCTCGAAATGGTTGAGACATAAAGATTGATATATTGGAAGCCTATATTTGGATATCGGAATCGTTCCGGGTGAAATCGGGATTTTACCGGAGAACCGGGGGGTTACCGGAACCCCCCGGGGGTTATTGGGCCTACATGGGCCCTACGGGAGAATAGGAGGGACTGCCAGGGCAGGCCGCACGCCCCCTCCCCCCTAGTCCAAATAGGACAAGGAAGGGGGGGCGGCGCCCCCCTTTCCTCTTTCCCCCTTCCCCCTTCCTTCTCCAACAAGGCAGAGGGGGAGTCCTACTCGGTGGGAGTAGGACTCCTCTAAGCGCACCCTAGGGCCGGCCGCACCTCCCCTCCCTCCTTTATATATACGGGGCAGGGGGCACCCCATGACACACAAGTTGATCTTCGTGATCGTTCCTTAGCCGTGCGGTGCCCCCTTCACCAAATTCCACCTCGGTCATATCGTTGTGGTGCTTAGGTGAAGCCCTGCGTCGGTAGAACATCATCATCGTCACCACGCCGTCGTGCTGACGGAACTCATCCCCGACACCCTGCTGTATCGGAGTCCGGGATCGTCATCGAGCTGAACGTTGCTGAACTCGGAGGTGCCGTACGTTTGGTACTTGGATCTGTCGGATCGTGAAGACGTACGACTACATCAACCGCGTTGTTCAAACGCTTCCACTTACGGCCTACGAGGGTACGTGTACAACAATCTCCCCTCTTGTTGTTATACATGACCATGGTCTTGCGTGTGCGTAGGAATTTTTTTGAAATTACTACGTTCCCCAACAGTGAGTTGTGGGCGATACAAGTCATACTGCTTACCAGCATGTCATACTTTGATTCAGCGGTATTGTTGGATGGAGCGGCCTAGACCGACATTACGCGTACGCTTACGCGAGACTGGTTTTACCGTCGTGCCTTGCACATAGGTGACTAGCGGGTGTCTATTTCTCCAACTTTAGTTGAACCGAGTGTGGCTACTCCCGGTCCTTGTGAAGGTTAAAACAACACTAACTTGACGAACTATCGTTGTGGTTTTGATGCGTAGGTAAGAACGGTTCTTGCTCAGCCCGTAGCAGCCACGTAATATTTGCAACAACAAAGTAGAGGACGTCTAACTTGTTTTTGCAGGGCATGTTGTGATGTGATATGGTCAAGACGTGATGATATATTTTATTGTATGAGATGATCATGTTTTGTAACCGAGTAATCGGCAACTGGCAGGAGCCATATGGTTGTCGCTTTATTGTATGAAATGCAAGCGCCCTGTAATTGCTTTACTTTATCACTAAGCGGTACCGATAGTCGTAAAAGCAATAGATGGCGAAACGACAATGATGCTATGATGGAGATCAAGGTGTCGCGCCGGTGACGATGGTGATCACGACAGTGCTTCAGAGATGGAGATCACAAGCACAAGATGATGATGGCCATATCATATCACTTATATTGATCACATGTGATGTTTATCCTTTATGCATCTTATCTTGCTTTCATTGACGGTAGCATTTTAAGATGATCTCTCACTAATTATCAAGAAGTGTTCTCCCGAGTATGCACCGTTGCGAAAGTTCTTCGTCTTTGAGACACCACATGATGATCGGGTGTGATAGGCTCTACGTTCAAATACAACGGTGCAAAACAGTTGCACACGCCGAATACTCAAGTTAAACTTGACGAGCCTAGCATATCTGAGATATGGCCTCGGAACACGCAGACCGAAAGGTTGAACGTGAATCATATAGTAGATATGATCAACATAGTGATGTTCACCATTGAAAACTACTCCATCTCACGTGATGATCGGACATGGTTTAGTTGATTTGGATCACGTGATCACTTAGATGACTAGAGAGATGTCTGTCTAAGTGGGAGTTCTTTAGTAATATGACTAATTGAACTTAAATTTATCGTGAACTTAGTACCTGGTAGTATTTCGCTTGTCTATGTTTGTTGTAGATAGATGGCTCGTGCTGTTGTTCCATTGAATTTTAATACGTTCCTTGAGAAAGCTAAGTTGAAAGATAATGGTAGAAATTACACGGACTGGGTCCGTAACTTGAGGATTATCCTCATTGCTGCAAGAAGAATTACGTCCTGGAAGCACCGCTGGGTTCCAGGCCTGCTGCAGATGCAACTGACGACGTTAAAAACGCCTGGCAGAGCAAAGCTGATGACTACTCGATAGTTCAGTGTGCCATGCTTTACGTCTTAGAACCGGGACTTCAACGACGTTTTTAACATCATGGAGCATATGAGATGTTCCAGGAGTTGAAGTTAATATTTCAAGCAAATGCCCGGATTGAGAGATATGAAGTCTCCAATAAGTTCTATAGCTGCAAGATGGAGGAGAATAGTTCTGCCAGTGAACATATACTCAAAATGTCTGGGTATAATAATCATTTGATTCAACTGGGAGTTAATCTTCCCGATGATAGGGTCACTGACAGAATTCTTCAATCACTACCACCAAGTTACAAGAGCTTCGTGATGAACTATAATATGGAAGGGATGGACAAGACTATTCCTAGGCTCTTCGCAATGCTAGAGGCTGCAAAGGTAGAAATCAAGAAGAGCATCAAGTGTTGATGGTCAATAAGACCACCAGTTTCAAGAAATAGGGTAAAGTGAAGAAGGGGAACTTCAAGAAGAACAGCAAACAAGTTGCTGCTCAAGAGAAGAAACCCAAGTCTGGACCTAAGCCTGAGACTGAGTGCTTCTACTTCAAGCAGACTGGCCACTGAAAGCAGAACTGACCCAAGTATTTGGTGGATAAGAAGGATGGCAAGGTGAACAAAGGTATATGTGATATACATGTTATTGATGTGTACCTTACTAATGCTCGCAGTAGCACCTGGGTATTTGATACTGGTTCTGTTGCTAATATTTGCAAGTCGAAACAGGGACTACGAATTAAGCGAAGATTGGCTAAGGACGAGGTGAGGATGCGTGTGGAAATGGTTCCAAAGTCGATGTGATCATGGTCGGCACGCTATTGGTTATTGATCGGAAACGTGTCTCGGTCATGTCTACAGAGTTCTCGAACCCGTAGGGTGCGACGCTAAGGTTTAGTTGACAGTTTTGTTATGAGTTTATGAGTTTTGATGTACGAAGGTTGTTCGAGATGTTAAAGTGCCATTCACATTTAACCAATTTATACGATGCATTTTTGTAATGCTTTCCGCTCTCGATAAATGCATCGTATAAATTGGTTAAATGTGAATGGCAATTTTGTACATCTCAAATTAATACCCTCAAATTTATACGATGATAATATGTAATACACACTTTTGTATATCTTGTTTTTCAGAGATCTCAATATATTTGTAATCCTACTCTCAAGAATGACTCTCACCTCGTCACCCGCCGTCTCCGGCTATAAGAGGTTGATTAATAATATAGCCAGCTGACGGCTATGTTGAACCGCCATTTTATCTATAGCCACTCGTTGCGGTCTCCAAATCACCTCGCTTGTTCAATGGATCATCTCTTAGTTTATACCATATCACATGATGCAGTAATTCCGGACAATTGAAAATTGATGGTGGATTAGAGATACCGATCATATTATTTCAACGTACCAGAACAATTTGGTGAGAATTGAGGTGAGGGTATTAATTTGAGATATCATCTCGAGGACCCTCTTTTTGAATGCAAATGATATCATCTATAGCACGATCATCATGGTCGAAGGCTCGGAGATGGACATCGCCAATCTCAAATTCCTCCTCCTTTGCTTTCAGCAGATGTCGGGCCTCAAGATCAACTTTGATAAGAGCGATGTTATGGTGATGGGATACTCTCCCGAGGAGTCAGTGGCCATTGCCAATAGACTCAATTGCCGCTTGGGCTCGTTTCCCTCTACCTATCTGGGGACGCCCATCAGTCACTCGCGCCTCTTGGCCGCCGATCTTCGCCCCTCCGTGACCAAGCTCCAGACTAGATGCGAGCCATGGCAGAGGAGGTGGCTGTCCAAGGCGGCCAGGACTATTCTTATCAACTCCTCCCTCTCCAGTCTCCTCTTATTTCTTATGAGTTTCTACAGCCTTCACGAATCTCTTCATAAGGAGATCGCCAAAATCCAGTCCCGCTTCTATTGGGCTGGGGAGCAAGGCAAGCAGAAGTATCACATGGTCAGCTGGCCTGACATCTCCAAGCCGAGGGAGCAGGGGGGTTTGGGGATCATGTGCTCCAAACGGATGAATATTGCCCTCCTCTCCCGATGGCTGTGGCGCATCTCGCAGGGTCATGGGGGCCTCTGGCTGGACATTATCCGGAATAAATACCTGCACGGCCAACCCCTTGCCTTCTGCCAGAAGTCGGGTGGCTCTCAGTTCTCGCAGTCCCTTGTCCAGCTCCTCCCTGTGCTCCGCATTGGTACCTCTATCTCGGTAGGATCTGGCCGCTCGACGTTATTCTGGTATGACCGTTGGGCCGGTGACGCCCCCTTTGCTGGCTCGCTTCCCCATTCTCTTTGCTATCTCGGTCGACCCCATGATCTCTGTTGATAGGGCCCTATTTGACTTAGGGCGCCTCGCTTTCCGTCGGCCATTTGGGCCTGCGGAATCCGCCGCCTGGCGTGAGCTTCTTGAGTGCGTCGCTCTTCATGAGCCGCTGGTTGACGGCGTCCAAGACCGTGTTCGATGGCATTTGGAGCCGTCTGGCCAGTTCTCTACCAAATCGCTCTTCGCGGCCATTGCCCCCTCCGCCGCCCCTCCCCCCCTCCCAATGGTTTGGTCCGTCCGCCTCCCTCTGAAGATCCGTATCTTCATGTGGCAGTGGATCCGGGGACGGATCCCCTCCGGTGTGGAGGTCCGCAAGCGTAATGGCCTGGGTTCTGGTCTCTGCCCCCTCTGTGCCGTCCCCGAGGACTCTAACCACATCTTCTTCGCTTGCACCTCTGCCCAGTTCCTTTGGAGCTGTTTTCGCGAGCTTGTCGGCGGAAATTGGACTCACACCAACTTCCCCGACCTTTTTGCTGAACTTCAAGTGTCCCCCCCGTCCTCCCGCCACATTAGGTGGCTGGAGGTTGGGACCCTAGCCTGGACTCTTTGGACTGTTCGTAATAAGCTTGTGATCGAGCGTATTCCGCTTCGTCGTGCTACTGACGCTCTCTACAAATTCTCGGGTTTCCTGCAGCTTTGGCGGCCGCTTAGCCGTCTCCTGGAGCGCGACGCCATCTCCGCCTTCATCGCCGACCTCCGCTCGATGGCCGTCCGCCTGTCGCCGCCGCCGCCTCCTCCGCCGGAGCCTGACTAGTCCCCTGCGTGGGTCTCTCGCCCGGCCTCGCCCGGTTTTTTTTTCTGTTTCTTTGGGCTTGTTGAGCTGTGCCCTCAGCAGAACCTTATGACTTTGTTGTGCTACTTGGGTGTGTGTGTCTGAACCTGTTGGGGTTGTTTGTCTTGTGGCGGTATGCTTTATCTATAAAGCGGGGCGAAAGCCTTTTTCGGTATAGCTCGAACATCGGGTGAATAACAAAACGAAAACCAAGAAAGTAGACTAGGTCATGCGCCAGGCCACGAACAGATACATTGACATTCGACAATGGAATGTAAACAAAAGTAGGAAGCTTCATGGAGGAGAATGAAAACAAATAAAGGCACTAAACTACAGACATCTGTCGCCTGCACAATATATATTTCTTTCTCTTCTTTGTACACGATATATCTTTCTTTCGCTCTCTTCTTTGTAAACAAGAGATTTATCGGTGCCATTCAATCACAAGTATACGAGTGCTGACCATCTCCTTGCCCGGTCAAAGCAAGTAAAAAGACACCCTCTCCATCTCCATTCAACAGAAAAAACCAAGAGCCTCTCCTTCGTAATTCAGACCATTTGGTGGGAAAACAACAAAATAAGAGATATCAAACAGGAACAGAGCTGTAGTTTTCTCTCCTCTCATAGATGGAACCATGGGCCAACATAAATATGGAGTAGAAAGAGTACGGGGGCAGAGTGGCCTTCCACCTCTCAACCGCAAGACTACCACACCTCTCTACTATAAATAGCCCCCTGCATCCTCCAGCCCTCTCACCACTCCAGTCCTTCTCCTCTCCAATCCGCATTGTTCCGTTCTTCCTGTCGCGAGGAAGCCATTGTAGGAGCTGAAAGAATCATGGATCTAATAGAGGTTTTGGGTTGTGCTCTTAGATTGTAGCGGGGTTTGTGTTGGTTAGCTCCCGTTGTTTTTAATTAGGGAAACGTTTCCCTCCGGACGACCGGCCGAGCGCTCGGCCGGTCTCCCATCGCTCGCTCCTTTTGACGCTGGAAACAGGCTGGCCACATGTGCACTGTGGGCCTCAGCAAGACTTCCTTTCCTTGTATCTTCCGCACCGCACCTTTTTTCTTTCTTTTCTTTTGCTTCTTCTTCCTATCGCTGCTTTTTCCTCTCACCTTATGCACTGCAGGGTGAGCTCGTCAGCACCAATGGCATGACCTCTTGCTGCTTCTGCGAGTAGCTCCTCCACCACCGATGCAAGCATCCCCTCCCCACACACCTGAAACTGCTCCCCCATCGATGCTACAACAGATCTTTTGCTGGAACCGTTGGCATTTTCCCCCTGGGCACCTTCCCCATCTCCTCGCAGCGCCCTCCTCTGCCATGGTTACTGAACGACAGCGGTGAGCTGCATCCTACAAGATGGTGCACAACGGCGACACGTACAGGGGTGCTGGAACCAGCATGCTGTTTTGCTACAACCAGCAAATCCAGAGCTGGAATCAGCATGTAGTTTTGCTTCATCGTCTGAGTGTTTTCTGCGGCGACGATGGCGGATGTCCCCATTTGTTGCGACCAACAAAGGCAAAAGCTTCTACCCGCGAGATTTTTTGCTACCACAGTGACCGGCGAAAGTAGCGATCAGGAGGCGGTTTGCAGCAAACGATCTGTTCGGGGGGAAGCCCGAGCTAGAACCAGCTTTGCGTTTTGCTACAACCGGCAAATCCAGAGCTGGAACCCGCAACAGTTTTTGCTACATCGTCGGAGTGCTTTTCTGCGACGAGGACAGCGAGCGCATGATTTGTTGCAACCAACAAAGGCAAAAGCTTCTACCGGAGAGCTTTTTTGCTACCATGGCGATCACAGAAGTAGTGACCAAGAGGTTCTTCTTCGAGCAAAACAATTTGTTCTGGGCGAAGCCAAGGCTGGAACGAGCATCTGTGTTTGCTACAACCGGCAAATTCAGAGCTGGAACCAGCATCTGGGTTTGCTGCATTTGTTTGTAGTGTTTTCTGCGGTGGCGACGGCGGACGACCTCATTTGTTGCAATCGACAAAGCTAAAAGCTTCTGCCGGCGAGATTTTTTGCCACCGTGGAACGACGCCCGACGATGGTGACCATGACGAGTTCTGATGGTGAGGATGGGCTGCAACAGCGACGGGGGATGCCATGGGGCGGCTGGATCCGGCGGCCATAGACGCAGGGACGTCGCCGCCCGCACTGGAACTGGCGGACGAGCGCATGGTGCTGTGGCCAAGGGGACGATGATGCGCCGCGCTGCGAGGTCTTGCCGGAGACGCGATGTGTTGTTCTGCGGAGGGCTGACCAGGGGCGGGGCGGCTGGGAGAGATGGAGTTCGCAAGAGGAGAGGGACGACCCCGAGGACCCGCTGTGGGCCGTGGGGAAGAGGGGCGGCCCCCATGGGGGAGCATCGAGCAGATGGGAATAGCAGAGCGGGGGAAGGAAGAAGGCGACCTGGATGGATGAGAGGATCTAATGGCTCGGGGTGGCCCAATCTGACGGCTAGGGCGCGACCGGCCCAAACTTTGGGCCGGCGCACCGGCGCCAATAAGTCGCCTTTTAATTAGTGTTTTCTTGATAGTGTTTGCCTTGTCAGGTGGAAGAATTTCAGAAAACATGGCCGCAATGGGTGGGGACCAAAGACAGAGGATGGAGGCTCCCGCGGAGGACAAGTTCCCGGAGGGGTCGCGTGTGCTTGCCGTGGACGACGACGGCCCCTGCCTTAAGGTACTGAAGGCTGTCCTGCGCCGCTGCAAATACAACGATGAGTCTCTCTTGATCCCTCCACAGTCGGAGCCATGTGATCGTTTTCTCTCAGTGATGAATAATGCTTGTTGCTGTACAGCAACGACAGTCATGGATGGGATGACGGCGTTGAAGATACTCAGATCGGGGAAGCAGGAGTTCGACCTATTGATCACGGACGTGCGCATGCCAGGCATGGACGGCTTCAAGCTCCTCGTGATGGATCTGCCGTTCATCAGTACTACTCTCACTGCTCAAACCAAAGTCTTATTTTTCATTCTTTTTAACACGCATGAGTTGAGAACTTTTACTCCTGAATTTTGGAGATCGCAAGGATAGCATGTGAGATCCTGCACCAACCATCCTTTGCTCGACTCCCCGCTGCTGCTTCCATCGGCCCTTGCACCACCACCTCGCCATCTGCCGCAGCTGCACCTCACCCCGTTGGCTCCACTTCCGCGCACGAGCTGCTGCCGTGCACAAGCTTTGGCCGATGCCAAGCGGGCTCCCCAGCCATAGCTCTCTGCTCTTCGCCTACGAACACCAAGTGTGGCTAGCTTCCTCCTCCGGCCACATCAGCGCATGTTTCCTTCGTAGACCACCACCACCCTCTTGTCCCTCTCCCTATGACGAGAGGATCTTCACCACCCGACCCACACCTCGTACCTCCAACCGCAAGGCAATACGGCAGGGACGCTCGAGCGACTACAGGAATGCCAAGTGCGAGACGACCTCAGACATATATGGAAATTGTACAACTACCGTCGCGAAGACCGAGACTCCCATGTACTCGTCGGATCACCAAGTTCGTGTATCGGCGCGTGTGCTTTCTACCGCCAAGTACAACAACGACCGCCAAGAGCCTAGGATTCGTCAAGTGTTCCTCTCCGGAAGCGTGAATGACTACCTCAGCGCTACCACCGGATTCAACAAGATAACTTGTACCACTCTGTCCACCACCACCGTGAACATCTACACCGCACCGACTCGCTCCGGTCCAAAAATCCACGCTTTGAAGGTTTAACCCGAGACGGCGCCCGTGGACGAATGCATGTTTTGTATGCGCCTTATGTTTGCTCCGTGTCCGAATTGTTACGTGCATGATCCTCATTTGCCATGCCACCGACACATAGGACACCCGGTAACCGGGATCACCCCATCGACACTTTGGACGACACATCCATGCACACCCACACTTATTCTTTTGCGTCGATATCTCAATGAGTTATCGAAACAGAACGCTTATGTTATAATATTACAAGTGTTATATGTATTCCTACATAACATAGATGTTTGATTTAACGATACATATTATAATGATTAGTGATACATGACATGTTAGTTAGATTGATGTTAAATGCTATCTACTAATGTTTACATTGCCACTTAGCTTATAGTCCTGACCTTGTAGTTGCTCATGACTAACATGACTGACTCTGGATTATGAATTGCGGCTTTCAAAGGTCACATTGGTTGTATGAGTGCATTTGAATGGTAAGCCGTTCTCCAACGGTACTTGGATCTTATGCACATCATATTAGGTTTCTTGCTTACTAATGAGATTCATGCACCTCAAGAGATATGCACCGAGTAAAGATTGGAAGACATTCGCGTAAACAGCTACAATGAATGCGTGATACTAGTAATATTCCGAACGAAGGTGAACATAGGTATTGTAGCGAACATTCTGGTAGTTCGACATAGTGAAGGTATCGATGTTGGTATCGGTGACATTATCTCAGCTTTAGCTTAGTTGAAGTATCCGTACCTTAGAGCCACTGCTGCAGTTAAGTTCTAACTGATTGGTTAAGTGATATTACGATATAGTTGTCAGAGGTACGGCTAGTCGACTATATGCTCGAGTGGATACCAGACATCGGAGATATCGAGCACATAGGTCCAGTATCAAGGCAGATGTATGGACGTATGCCTAGGAACGGTAGGGAATGGCCCCAGCTTTAGGCGGCCTTTCTTCAAGCCCTCTGTCTGGAGGGTCTACCCTCCTTCGAACCTAGGCCGTCCCTCCCTCCTCTGGATCTCCATCTATGTGGTCCTACTGGGTGGCACCCAGGTCGACACCTTGGCTGATCGTCTCAGCTGACCTTAATTCGATGAGCCCTAACCAACTCCTTCGATCTGTTGTGATATGTAGCGGTGCTTCACAATGCCCGCGGATAAAGTGTATGAAAGCCTGACTAGAGGCCGCATGAACTGAACATCGGCAATGCAGAACATGCTGACTAGTGCGACACGGGAGAGAGCCAGATTTGACCGGCTGAGACGATAGAGTACCCCTTCTGGTCTACGGGTATGTGGACACACTCTCCTCATTGCTGATCACTTTGCATTGCTACTCTACCAACATGCACTCCAGCATTTTAGAAAGTTACCATGCAGGAGTGACACAGTGCTAGAAGTGATCAGTGAGGCTAATAATCATGAATTAATCATGATTCTTATATTAGTATATTATATTCGAGCAAAGTATAAAGATAACATTGATACATTGTGAATATGAACTTCATCCTATATGCTCTACTTGTATATCACTAATGCAAGATGTTAGATCTTCCTAACTAGAATGTTAGATGACATTACACTTTCTGATTATGATTAGATGTCGATTGACGTGACATTCGCTTGAGTCATTGTAGTATTGATATATGATGCTATTTTCGATTATCTTGCAGATTGCTTAATAGAGTTCTTGATATGTGGCAACTCCTAATTGGACAGCGTTATAACGTTCAAGAATGGAGATAGACTCGTTTGAGTCAGTTTGCTATGGTAAGGTATCGTCGTGTCGAGTAATTGGAGAATCATTTGAGCTTGCATTGAAGCAGTATGCATCTGAGTACAATATCAGCTAAGTAAGTGAAGATCATGATAACAGAACATTAGAAGTAGTATGATATCAATGACATAGATTCAAGTAATAACGATGAACTAGGATAGACGAGTTCGATATTTTGACAGATAAGTTGTGACGAATAATGCATGATGGAATATTGAGCTCGTAAACTGAGATTGGTATACATAGCCGTGATTTACGATAGAGTCAATAGTCTAGTCAATAGATACCTTAACTGACCATAGGTACGTAGTTATAGTTAGGAAGTTTAAGTTTGCTACAAGAGTTATGTGAACCGATGTGACCGATACACTGAGTAGAGATCTGATATAATGAGTATGATACTATGTTTATGAAGAATGCTTGGAATTGAATCGATACTGGTAATGCTTCAGACTATGAGACACTCCTTGACGAATGGCAGGGCTAGAAGGTGTCAAGCACTATAGGTTGCCCCTCCTGTCCAAACGAGAGGCTTCCTATTCCGGTATTCTGGACGTCACAAGACTGGGACCAACGATTCCCTGGGAGATCCTAAAGGGCCTAGTCACCCAGTACTCCCAGAGGCAGCGGTGCCCTACCTTCATTCGTCTTCATTGACAGGCAATGTGGGTCTCATCTGGGTGACATGCATCGACCTCAGCAACGAACTCTTCCAATCTGGCATGCTTGGCGACATCGCCCAGAGTTACGATCGTGTACCATGAACTCGACGCATGCATGCCGTGACGTCGATTGACATCGACATAGCATATTCGTACCGCGATTCAGAGATAGAATACATCTACCATGAGCTACAGATCTGGCTACACTCGGAAATTTCAACTAGTTGCATACAGGATCAAAGATGCTTAGCAGAACATGTCGAGCATTATGCTATTAGATCCGATGTTGCTATTAGATTCGGTAAAATAAGCACCGACTATAAGTTCACTAGTACTGACTTAGTCTCTAGTATGTGCTCCGTACTGTGATGAGTATTCAGCATTATGCAAGTTACAGCTATTAATTGTACGATGATTAGTGGCACTGATCGCTTATGTTGAAGTGATATGCATAGCTACGCATCACACTCAGTAGAACTACCTAATGACGAGAGTTTCTACTAATATTGTGGATAAGAGATCTGGTCACTACTTGAGCTATTGATGAATTCTCGTGAAGCGATCATAACAGGAGTATACTGTTACTGAGCATGGTTGATATTGTAAAGCTTGAATGGTATATCATAGCAGTTGACAGTGAGTTTAAGATCTTACACCTAACGTCGCACGAAGTATCGAATGGTGGGACGACGATGTATGTGCGACGATATCCTACAAGGTACATTACAATCGAAGCGGTGTATCGGTACTGCTGCAAGCTTGATGTACAGCATTAATCTCATAGTGCATAGTTTTACTGTATGCATAAGTTTTGTGATACGATGTGGCATGTTGATACCAATGACACAATGATCATTCGGTTGTCATCCTAGCATCGAATTGCTTCGTACAATCTGGTACTTTGATATTAGGGTAGCTAAACGGATGTTAAACGATCATAGCATACTAGACTGGAACAGTTGAAGTGGCACGACGTGACGACGGGGATGTCCTAAGTCGAAAGATCAACGGATGTGCCAACTTGATCTCTCAACGTATGTCTGAGTCGGATAGTTGTATCTGTGACACGAGATCTATGATGTTTATATAGGCGCTTAAAATAGATCTCAGTGTAATTGTACGTGCTCCTTACACCGTCGTCGTGATGTGCTTAGTAAGCTCATGTCTCTGTGAACATAATGCGATCGCTGTGTGATAGTCTGCACCTGAATGATACGTTCAAATATGTAGCAGATAGCAGTTGATTGCGTCACTGCGAGATTAGCTTGGCACGATGCACGAAGTCGACTATGAACACAGTGGATGAATCACTGACGTGATACAGGATGGTATTGAATGCTCGATATATGATGTTCATAGCGCTTAGCTTGTGATGTACAAGCATTGCTAGACATGACTACTGTCAGAGTGATTACTTGAAAGGCGTACTGACGATTATGATTATTCATCATTGATAGTGACCAAGTTGTACGCTTGACTTAAACATTGAATACACTATTACTTCGAGTTAATATCGACTTTGATGGTGATCGATGGTAGACGTGTTTATCGTCAGCCAGCTATAGAAAATAGGACGAATATAGTGAAAGGATTAGAACATAATGCTCAGATGCAACCGACTAACTTGTATGAGTATGCATGTTGAATCGCAGTATGGACAAGCATCGAGGTGAGGAAGATGATTTGAAAGGATGGATACAAGTTTCTAGAGACCAATGTCAAAGCGAGTAGAGTTCAAGAAGTTGATAGACTAAGTGTGAAGCAAATGGTCGGATGAGAGGATATGCAATAAACGATATGCATATAACTTGGTCAAGTGAGAACCGTGACATGGAATAATGTTCTCAAGCGTATCGATTGATGACTCACCATACGATTCTAAGGTAGACGTGGTGAATGGTTTGATATTACAACGAGGATGTAAGTCGTAATAGAGCTGTGCAAAGATAGGTACTGATAAAGGGTACATACAGTTCATACAGCTTGCAAGAAGTGAGTATCATTGAGGTGAATATCATAGTGCATATATTGAAACGAGTCATGATCACAAGATCCGATCTAGTCTAATGATCGGACCAAGAAGTTTCAGATAAATAAGCTTGTGCAAGATCATTAAAGAAGCGATCGACAGAGACTACTCGAGATGATGTAGCAACCAAGGAGCAACATTGGATGAAGGATTATGTCATCATAGTGAATATAGGGAATAAATTGCACGAGCATACAATATAGATGATTATCTGAATCAGTGATTGATCTGTCCAATAAGGTGCGAAACTGAAGTTATTTCTACGATGAGTTTAGTTAGATATGATCGAAGACTATCGATATGTTCAATTAAGACAACGATCAAGTGGTAATGATGTCAATAAAGTTCATTGATCAATGATCCATTGGAGCATATATATTGATCCATGGTTATCTGCATATGTTACAGAGTGCTTAATTATCATCTAAGCTGAGGATAATTAAGTATGAACTATGCTCTCAGACTATGCAATCATACATATGAGTATTATAGATATCAATGCATCATGTGTGTAAATGACCATGAGACATGAATGTTGTAAATTCAGTGCTTTAAGAAGCATGCTTGAACGTAGCTTTAGACAAATGGTAGATTGCCATTAACATGAACCTGGTCTCGAATCATCCGAGAAATCGAGGAACATGATAGAAGGATGAACAATTAGTTATGCGTTACGATTAGTGACCGTAAGCTCATGTGCATCGGTTACTATGTAGCAAGCAGTTACATTACAAGATACAGAATCGTTTGACGTCAAAGTTGTGTATATTATAGACATATGACAAGGTGCATTTTCAGTCTAGAACGTGTCATATCAATAGTTGAACTAGTTAGTATGATTTAGACGAGTAAGTTTATAGATTCATCGAAATTGCCATTGTCGACAGATTAATCGCTTGCTCGATAAGTGCAATATGAGACATTGAAGTAACTTAGAATATATTACGGAATAGAACATTATAACACTTTAAATTTCCTAGAAGGGAGTCCAGTATCATTGACTCCTAGATCTACATCGATACCGATGCATGTTGATTACCATTCTTACCTTGCCACAAGTTAACGGATTTCATAGCCATCTGAGCATACCTCAGTCATGCACTCATCTCTATGCACCTGAACAGTTTGTACTCATGTAACATATCGACTCACGAGGATGCACTATAAACTACATGTGTTAGATGTAGTGTGAGTTCGATGGTTGTGACCGATGAACCGACGAAGGACTACTCAAATGTAGATCACCAAAAGCTCAGAAGTGAAGTTATTGAATTCGATGTACTGAGAATGACTTGCGCGAACGATACTAACCGGTCCAACACGATCACTACGGCCAAGTGCATACGGACACGAGGACCCCGTATTAATGACTTTAGCGAAAGAGGTTTTCTACTCTATGCCCATATGTAGGTTCCACTTTATTGACCGAAGGTCTCCTAGGTTGCCATCCGCGGTATAACCTTTATAGTTGACATGTTTAACGTAGGTCGACGTGTGCTAGCGCAGCCAGTGTTAACACAAGTAAGTGGAACTTGTTGCCAGATGTATGCGATTATAACGCTACGATGAAATGCTACCCGAACGTTTCAGAACGTGGGCGTAATGTTGGGCATAGGCTTAGAAGACTGGAGATAGCTAGCTGTATGAAATACGTGCTCGAAGTAGCATACTGGACGGACGGCAAGGTATTCGCATCTGGAGGTCAACTCCTAGTGCATAGCCATACATGCTAATTGCATGGATGACAATTCGTGCCACGATGTGTCATTACGTCATTAGATCTCACAAAGAGTCCAGTTGCACTGTAGTTCGGAGAGTACACCGTGACGTTAGCTCAGCAATATCCCACGTGACAGTCTCTGATGCTCGACATAGAGTGCAATCCAGTACGAACGTTGCGGTCTCCGTCGGAGTAACACTTCAACTGAAGCTTCCATGTCACAGGAGAAACAACTCCACGGTGACATGACTAATTTTGATCAGGAGATATTTAATTGGCATGTCCCAATAGGTAAGATATGATAATATGTCAATACCAGTATGTTCCTTAAATGTATTTGTATTGATGGATGGTGATTGTACATTGATTTACTTACAACTAGTTGAAGTATTAGATCAACGGAACTAATTTATTCTCAATTAGTCGAAGGACATTGGTTGTAAGTTAGGTAGATACTAGATAATGCGTTAGTAAGACTTAAGTAAGATATGTAGAGTTAGTCTGCAATTAGTACATTAACTGACATTTCAGAGTTTACTGGTGTATCGGAAGACGTATGAATATATTTATGTGCACCAGTTGTGAACCGTATCGTTTACTAGACATTGAGGAAGTTAGGAATACTAATGCTTTTAATCACTATATCGATATATCAAGCAATAATTAATGCATATATAGTTAATGATGGAATCAATAGTATGATCACTAGAATACACTCCAATCTGAGGATACAAAGGTGATCTGATCATAATGATTGATGATTAGCGATCTGTGAGTAGAAATAAATGACACAATTTGCTCAAGTAAGTCACCAGTAGATCTGCAAGTATGGTAGCATACGTGTCAAGAGCGACCAAATGACGACTGAGAAAGTGT
Organism: Aegilops speltoides; assembly: GCA_021437245.1. Lineage (NCBI taxonomy): Eukaryota > Viridiplantae > Streptophyta > Magnoliopsida > Poales > Poaceae > Aegilops > Aegilops speltoides. Next base: position 117,212 of record JAHHZJ010003491.1, read on the forward strand.
ATAGAATGGCATAAAGTAATCGTCGATATTGATATATGCGATAAGTCGCAAACCTGGTATTGACTACTATGCGATGACTAATAGTTAAGTAAGATCAGACTACGTTGTTCACAGTTGCAGACACGTGAGAGAAGTTACAAGATCGAGATCGGTTCAGTTGTTAGGGCTACTATAAACACTAGTAAGGTACACATCAATAACCTGTATATCAAATATACCCTTGTTCACTTTGCCATCCTTCTTATCCACCAAATATTCGTGGTATTTCCGCTTCAAAGGACTATTTCCTTTTCGATGTAAGCACTCGGTTTCAGGCTTTGGTTTAGCTTTGGGCTTCTTCGTGGGAGTGACAACTTGCTTGTCATTCTAGTTGAAGTTCCCTTTCTTTCCTTTGCCCTTTTCTTGAAACTAGTGATCTTGTCAACCATCAACACTTGATGCTCTTTCTTGATTTCTACCTTCACGATTTCAACATCACGAAGAGCTTGGGAATCCTTTTGGTCATCCGTTGCATATTATAGTTCATCACAAAGTTCTACTAACTTGGTGATGGTGAGTAGAGAATTCTGTCAATCACTATCTTATCTCGAAGATTAACTCCCACTTGATTCAAGCGATTGTAGTACCTGCATAACTGAGGACATGCTCACTAGTTGAGTGATTCTCCTCCATCTTTTAGCCATAGAACTTGTTGGAGACTTCATATCTCTCAACTCGGCATTTTCTTGAAATATTAACTTCAACTCCATGACGCTCAAAACGCCTTTGATGTCCCGATTCTAAACCGTTAAGCATGGTGCACTAAACTATCAAGTAGTCATCATATTGAGCTACCAAACGCTCATAACGCCCGATCTGCTCCTGCAATAGGTCTGTCACCTAGCGTGCATTAAGGACATAATTCTTTCAGGCAGCAATGAGGATAAACCTCATATCACGGGTCCAATCCACATCATTGCTACTAACATCTTTCAACACAATTTTCTCTAGGAACATATCAAAATAAACATATGAAAGCAACAACACAAGCTGTTGATCTACAACATAATTTGCAAAATACTACCAGGACTAAGTTCATGATAAATTTAAGTTCAATTAATCATATTACTTAAGAACTCCCACTTAGACAGACATCTCTCTAGTCATCTAAGTGATCACGTGATCCAAATTAACTAAACCATGTCCGATCATCACGTGAGATGGAGTAGTTTTCAACGGTGAACATCACTATGTTGATCATATCTACTATATGATTCACGCTCGACCTTTCGGTCTCCGTGTTCCGAGGCCATATCTGTATATGCTAGGCTCGTCAAGTTTAACCTGAGTATTCCTCGTGTGCAACTGTTTTGCACCCGTTGTATTTGAACATAGAGCCTATCACACCCGATCATCACGTGGTGTCTCAGCATGAAGAACTTTCGCAACACTGCATACTCAGGGAGAACACTTCTTGATAATTTAGTGAGAGATCATCTTAAAATGCTACCGTCAATCAAAGCAAGACAAGATGCATAAAGGATAAACATCACATGCAATCAATATAAGTTATATGATATGGCCATCATCATCTTGTGCTTGTGATCTCCATCTCCGAAGCACCGTCGTGATCACCATCGTCACCGGCGCGACACCTTAACCTCCATCGTAGCATCGTTGTCGTTATGCCATCTATTGCTTCTATGACTATCGCTAAGTGATAAAGTAAAGCAATTACAGGGCGTTTGCATTTCATACAATAAAGCGACAACCATATGGCTCCTGCCAGTTGCCGATAACTTCGGTTACAAAACATGATCATCTCATACAATAAAATATAGCATGACGTCTTGACCATATCACATCACAACATGCCCTGCAAAAACAAGTTAGACGTCCTCTACTTTGTTGTTGCAAATTTTACGTGGCTGCTACGGGCTGAGCAAGAACCGTTCTTACCTACGCATCAAAACCACAACGATAGTTCATCAAGTTAGTGTTGTTTTAACCTTCGCAAGGACCGGGCGTAGCCACACTCGGTTCAACTAAAGTTGGAGAAACAGACACCCGCTAGTCACCTGTGTGCAAAGCACGGCGGTAAAACCAGTCTCGTGTAAGCGTACGCGTAATGTCGTTCTGGGCCGCTTCATCCAACAATACCACTGAACCAAAGTATGACATGCTGGTAAGCAGTATGACTTGTATCGCCCACAACTCACTTGTGTTCTACTCGTGCATATAACATCAACGCATAAAAGCTAGGCTTGGATGCCACTGTTGGGCAACGTAGTAATTTCAAAAATTTCCTACGCACACGCAAGATCGTGGTGATGCATAGCAACGAGAGGGGAGAGTGTTGTCCACGTACCCTCGTAGATCTTATGCGGAAGCGTTATGACAATGCGGTTGATGTAGTCGTACGTCTTCACGATCCGACCGATCCAAGCACCAAACGTACGGCACCTCCGAGTTCAGCACATGTTCAGCTCGATGACGATCCCCGGACTCTGAGCCAGCAGGGTGTCGGGGATGATTTCTGTCAGCATGACGGCGTGGTGACGATGATGATGTTCTACCGATGCAGGGCTTCGCCTAAACACCGCAACGATATGACCGAGGTGGAATATGGTGGAGGGGGGCACCGCACACGGCTAAGGAACGATCACGGAGATCAACTTGTGTGTCTAGAGGTGCCTCCCTGCCCCCGTATATAAAGGAGCAAGGGGGAGGGGGCGGCCGGCCTAGGAGGGGGCGCGCCAAGGGGAGTCCTACATCCACGGGGAGTAGGACTCCCTCCTTCTTTGTTGGAGTAGGAGAAGGGCAAAGAGGTGGAGAGGAAGAAGGAAAAGTGGGCTGCGCCCCTTGTCCAATTCGGACCAGAGGGGGGCGCAGGCCTCCTTCCTTTTGGCCTCTCTCCTCTATTCCCGTATGGCCCAATAAGGCCCATATACTCCCCGGCGAATTCCCGTAACTCTCCGGTACTCCGAAAAATACCCGAATCGCTCGAAACCTTCCGAACTCCTAATATAGTCGTCCAATATATCGATCTTTACGTCTCGACCATTACGAGACTCCTCGTCGTGTCCCTGATCTCATCCGGGACTCCGAACTCCTTCGGTAAATCAAAACTCATAAACTCATAATATAACTATCATCGAAACCTTAAGCGTGCGGACCCTACGGGTTCGAGAACAATGTAGACATGACCGAAACACGTTTCCGGGCAATAACCAATAGCGGAACCTAGATGTTCATATTGGCTCCTACATCTTCTACGAAGAACTTTATCGGTCAAACCGCATAACAACATACGTTGTTCCCTTTGTCATCGGTATGTTATTTGCCCGAGATTTGATCGTCGGTATCCAATACCTAGTTCAATCTCGTTACCGGCAAGTCTCTTTATTCGTTACGTAATGCATCATTCGTAACTAACTCATTAGCTACATTGCTTGCAAGGCTTATAGTGATGTGCATTACCAAGAGTGCCCAGAGATACCTCTCCGACAATCGGAGTGACAAAACCTAATCTTGAAATACGCCAACTCAACATGTACCTTTGGAGACACCTATAGAGCTCCTTTATAATCACCCAGTTATGTTGTGACGTTTGGTAGCACACAAAGTGTTCCTCCGGTAAACGGGAGTTGCATAATCTCATAGTTGTAGGAACTTTGTATAAGTCATGAAGAAAGCAATAGCAACATACTAAACGATCAAGTGCTAGGATAACGGAATGGGTCATGTCAATCACATCATTCTCCTAATGATGTGATCCCGTTAATCAAATGACAACACATGTCTATGGTTAGGAAACATAACTATCTTTGATTAATGAGCTAGTCAAGTAGAGGCATACTAGTGACACTATGTTTGTCTATGTATTCACACATGTATTATGTTTCCGGTTAATACAATTCTATCATGAATAATAAACATTCATCATGATATAAGGAAATAAATAATAACTTTATTATTGCCTCTAGGGCATAATTCCTTCAGCATCAACAGCGGTGTTGTTGGGCCATAGAGGGTAGAAGCAAATGGGGACAAGGTGAGGAAGGAGGGGCGAGCCACGCCAGTGCGGGCAAGGTACGCAATCACAGTTGAGCCGGTGACCAGCGAGGAGAGGTTGCCAGCGGGGTGGGCTAGGGGAAATGGCGACGTCCGGATCTGGGCCACGGTGGAGGCGGAGCTGGGGAAGAGGTGTGATATAGTTGTGGAGGCGGGATGTGCCATGACGGGGTAGGTTATCAATTTGGAGGTAAAGGAGAGAAAGGCGTGTGTGGCAAGTGGGTTATTTTTTCTAAGTCCCCTGCCCACTATGGCTAGTGCCAGACATGGGGATCTCGGCAGAGACAACCTTTCCCGAGAGCGTGACAAATAGAACTTAGCAAAGACCATTACTTGTTTTTCCCTTGTTCCATATTTTTTTCTTTAAATTGATGTTTCATTTCATTCTACTTATTTTAGTTTCTTTGCTCCTTTTCCTAGGACCTTATGTAGATGGGGGAGGTTTGCACTGAAGCCTTGGATCTTCATGCGAGGCGGTCCGATTTGTGAAGTAGGTGCCACTTCAAAGTTGTGTATTAAATTTTCCATCATTGCAAAACACCTGGATACCCATATTATGACCCCATGCAAAAGGAAGAATGCTTCTGACACTTCCTGCCATGATTTCATATGCCACACTCTCCAACGGGCCCTACGGTGTCTAGCCCAATCTTTTTTTGAAGGATCCACTACATGTGACTTTTAGTACTTGTCTGTGCTAAAATATGATATAAGACGAAGAAAACTGTAAACAGAGCCAACCGTAGCACGTGTTGGCGTGGGTGAGCCGAAGAGGGAAGGTTCGTAGTAAATCACGGAATCTTCCTACGGATGGTCTGGTTTGTGAAGGACATGCCACTGCAAAGTTTGGTATTGAATTTTCCTCATTACACAAACAATGGACGCACATATTAGGATCCGACGCAAAAGTGGAAGTGACTCCAACACTTCCTCATGTGATTTCATATGCTCCACTCTCTGGCAGGCCCTATGGCGTCTAGCCATAGGTTTTAGCTGGAAGAGGCCACTCGATGTGACTGTTAGTCTTTCGTCATATTGAAATATGTCATAGGATCAGGACTAACCCAAATAGAGGCTAACTCCTACCATAAATTGTGTTGGGAGCATCAGAAAGTGGGAAGTGCACATTGAAGCCCTGGAACTTGCCGCTAGAAGGTCTGGCTTGTGAAGGAGGTGCCAGTTTAATGTTCTGCATGGAACTTTTTCCTCATTGCAAAACCCTTGGATACCCATATTAGGACCCCATGCAAATGAGTGATTTCGATACTACCCCATACAATTTGATCTGCCACCCTCTCCTTTGAGTACCCTGATATCCAGATGTAGCATTTCTTGGGACGGGACCACTCCATGTGACTTTTAGTCTTTTTTATGTTGGAATACATCGTTGGATCATGAAAAACACAAAGAGAGGTCAAATCCTAGCAAGCATTAGGTTGGGGGCACCGGAAGGAGGGATGACCACAGTGAATATTTAAACCTCGCGCGAGATGGTTGGTTTGTGAAAGAGCTGCCATTTTCCTTATTACACAATTCTGGGATACCCGTATTAGGACCAATGCAACGAAGGAGTGGTTCCAACACTTCCTCGTGCAATTTGAGCCCCTTTTTCAGCAAGCCCCATGGCGTCTAGCCCTTGCTTGCCTCTGGAAGGGGCCACTTCATGTAATTTTAGTCTTTGTTTATGTTGGAATATATAATATTATCATGAAAAACCCATAGAGAGGCCAACTCCAAATTGGATTTAGGTCTGGGCACTGGAAGGGGTAAGGTTGCAGTACTGCAAAGCATGCTAGGTGTGGCAGGTGCAAAGCGGGCTGCCGGAAGGGCGAAGGTGGGGAGCTCACCGAAGATGTCCTCGAAGGCCATGGCGACTGATACCAAGTTAGAGAGAAGATTGCCTCCCTGCACTGTTGTTCTGTTGATGCAAGAGGTACATGTTACATATACACGGAGGTCCAACGTCTGCCATGACTATAGGTACGCAGGCCAGCATCGTGGAAAGTTGGTTGAGATCCTATAAACTAGGAAAGGACTACAACAGATACATATGATACATGCGGTGTACAAGGAAAGGACTGTCATGTTTGACAGTTCTCCGTGGAACTAGGATGGTATGTATGAAGACAAACACATCTGCCACTGGGCCTCGGTTGTCAGGAGGACAACGGCCTCGCCCAGGGCGCTCGGGAGGGATGGCGCCCACACACACGGATCGCTCAGGAGAAACGGCGCCCACGCATGCATGCGCACCCACAACTCCATCCACGTCGTGATCCTCTCCTTCTCTCACGATATTGTTGTAACTGATCTTATCGGGTGTACCTCTGCATGTATTTAAACACTCTATGTATGATGAATGAATGTAGACACAGTTCACCCGTCTAACTTGGTATCAGACGTCGCTCGTTCCTCTCCATGATTCCGCCATGAGCTTCCGGCGTCTGCTCCGCCGCACTCGCTCCTTCAGGGACGCCGACGCACCCTTCATCCTCTCTCTCGTCGCCCCCAGCCCCCAGCCGGCTGAACCGGCCGCCAACGCCAACCCTACGCCGCCTCCTCGCCTCGCGCCGGTGCCTGCCTCCCCCAACGCCCGGCTTCTCCGCCGCCCTGGTGCCCTCCTGGCGGTGCCCCCTCTCCGCGCCGTGCGCCCCCACGCCAACGCCCTCACCATTGCACCTCCTCCCGTCCAGGTGCCCACGATACCCGCTCCTTCGATGCATCATATTAACATCGGGTCTCTCATTCCCTTCAAGCTGAGCCTGGACGACACAACTATTCGAAGTGGCGCCATCTCTTCTGGTTCGTCCTCTGTAAGTACCACGTCGAGGAGCATGTGCTCGAAGAGGCCTACCCACTCCATGAGGATCTGGTTTGGCGAAACCATGACATCATGATCATTCTTTGGATCTACGCCACCATATCTGATGAACTCTACGACGTGATTCAGTCACCGGAGAGCATGGCGTACCACCTCTGGACCCAGCTAGAGGTCTTCTTCCGCGACAACACCGCCGGCCGCGCCATCCACATCGGCGCGGAGTTCCGCGCGATGGTGCAAGGGGACATGACGGTGGCCCAATACTGCCGCTGCCTCCAACAGCTGGCCAATACCATGGCCGACGTGGGCGAGCCGGTCACGGACCGCTCTCTCACGCTGCAGCTCGCCGCGACCTGAGCCGACGCTTCCACGTCATGGCTACACTCCTTCCCATGCAGCAGCCCTTCCCCACGTTCGTGCAGGCTCGTTTGCACCTGCTCCTCGAGCAGATCGGCCTCACCGAGTGGGAGTGCGCCGTCGGGGCGTCCGCCCTCACCATCGGCCACGCCGGAGGCACATCCAGTGGATCGTCCTCCGCCGGCGGCTCGTCCTCCACGGATCGCCAGCCTCCTCTGTCGCCACATGACAAGGGCAAGGGGCCCGCCACTGGGAGCCCCTCCGGCGACCGTCAACGCGGCGGGCGCGGCCATGGTCGCGGCCGTGGCCGCAGCTCCCCTGGCGCCTCATCGAGCTTCAGCACCGGGCGCGGTACAGGCGGCCAGCAGCCCTGGCTGGGCTATTTCGCCCCGTGGGGCTCGCCGGCTCCGATGCCGCAGCAGTGCCCTATGCCGTGGGCTCCGGCCAACTCGGCCGGCGTGCTCGGGCCACGCCCCGTTGCTCACCACCAGGCCTACCCAGGGCTGCTGGCCTGCCTCCCTCTGCACCAACCTGGGATCAGCAGTAGGCCCTGACGACGCACTTCACCAACCTCCTGCTGCAGCCGCCGCCTTCCAACGTCGAGTGGTTCATGGATACAGGCGCCATCTCCCACGTTGCCAACTCCTCCGGTAACCCACCAATCTTTCCTCAGGGCATTCTCCTTCTAGTATAATTGTTGGCGATGGTTTGTCAATTTATGTAGTTGCTACCGGCTACACCTCCCTCCCGCCATTCAATCTCAGTCACATATTAGTGTCTCCATCCATAATTAAGAACCTCATTTCCGTTCGGTGCTTTGCTATCGATAATTGGTGTATTGTCTCTTTTGATCCCTTTGGCTTCTCTGTGAAGGACATGGCAACCGGAAGGTTATCATGAGGTCCAAGAGCTCGGCGACCTATATCCGCTCCTTCAAATAAAGGCGGCTCCATGGCTCTCTCTATTTCGAGCTCCGTGACATATGGCATTTGCGGCTAGGCCATCCTAGTCGTGCTTCCCTTTCCTTTTAGCAAACAAATTTTAGATTCATGTAATAAGGTGCAAGGTTCTTTGGTGTGTGAATCTTGTAACATAGGCAAACAACCACGATTACATTTTCTACTTCTACTTCGCAAACTACTACTCCTTTCCAAATAATTCATTGTGATTTGTGGACCTCACCCGTGTGTAGCTTTTCCGGTTTTCAATATTATCTTGTTGTACTTGATTATTTTACTCATTATTCTTGGGTGTTTCCTCTACGCCACAAACCGACTAATCGCACCCACCATGCTACACTTCTTCTCCTACGTTCACACTCAATATAACCTCTCTGTTAAATGTGTGCAGTGTGATAATGGCGGCAAGTTTCTCTCCTTCTCCCTCCGCGACCACTTCTCTTGCCATGGTGTCATATTCCGCCTCTCATGCCCATATACGTCCCCCCAGAACGGCAAGGCCGAACGCCTTCTCCGCACCACCAACGCCGTTCTCCGCACCTTGCTCATCCATGCCCATATGCCCCCCGAGTATTGGGTTGAGGCCATCCACACCAGCAATCACCTCATCAACCGGTGTCCCTCGTCCGCCGTGAACAACAATACACCCTACTACCTCCTTCACGGCAGCCACCCCACCTACGACCACCTTCGTGTATTTGGTTGCCCCTCCTTTCCCAATCTCACACACCTTGCACCACACAAACTCGCTGCCCGATCCACACCCAGTGTTCTTCTTGGTTACCCCCTTGAACACAAGGGGTATCGTTGCATGGACCTATGCTCCCGTCGCGTTTACCTTTCCCGGCATGTCACTTTTGACGAGCGTAGATTTCCTTCTGCTGAAAATGCCTCACAGCCAACCCCAGCACCACCTACCGCACCGGATCCCACACCCATCCTTGCTCATCCCATGATCCCACCTACCTCGTACGCAGACCCCACCAGATCCGCTCCACCCAACCGGCCTATTCCCTCCACCCCGCCTGTGGCCCGCACGCCGCATCCAGCCATGTAGGCCAATCCCCGCGCGACGCAACCAGCCATGCAGGCCAATCGGTGCCACCCCGCCATGCAGCGCCCGCCCCCCTCCATGCAGCATCCCCTCCCGCCACACCACATGCAGCGGCCCCACCACACCATGCAGTGCCCTCCCCCAGTGCTCCTACCCCGCCGAGCCATGCAGCAAGGCCCAGACTCCACCCGCTTTACTATCAGGCCTTCCTCCTCGCCACCGCAGCGCTTGCTCCCGCCTCGCGCAGTACCCGTAGCTCCACCATAGAACCAACACATCATGCGCACTCGGGGCAAATCAGGCTTCGTCTTGCCCAACCCCAAGTTCACTCTCTTTGTTTCTACCAGCATTAGCCTGATTCCCTCGCCCTACCGCGCATCGCTTAAGGATCCGAACTGGGCCAATGCCATGCTAGAAGAGTATAATACATTGTTGCGGAATGACACTTGGTCGTTGGTTTCCGGTCCTGCAGGTGCAAACGTGGTGAGCGGCAAATGGATCTTTCACCACAAGTTCCATCCGGATGGCTCGTTGGCACGGTACAAGGCGTGGTGGGTGCTCTGCGGCTTCACGCAGCAGGCCGGCGTGGACTACGGGGAGACGTTCAGTCCCGTGGTCAAGCCTGCCACTATTCGGGTCGTCCTCAGCCTCGCCACTGGCAGCTCGTGGCCTATTCACCAGCTCGACGTCATGAATTCCTTCCTCCACGGGCATCTCGCCAAGACGGTGTACAACACGCTACCTGCCGGCTTCATTGACCCCATGCGACCTGGGGACGTGTGTCGTCTCAACCGGTTGTTCTACGGGCTGAAGCAGGCGCCCCGTGATTGGTTTGCTCGGTTCACCTCCCTCCTGCTGTCCCTTGGGTTCCACGCCCCAAGGCCGATTCCTCACTTTTCTCCAACCGCGGACAAGACACTACGTATCTTCTTCTCTACGCCAAGATATTATTCTCACCGCCAAGATTCCCACCTTCCTCCGGTCGATCATGAACTCACTTCATCACGAAGTTTTCCATAGCAGATATGGGTCCTCTCCACCACTTCTTGGGCATTAACGCCCATCACACCACTAGCGGTCTCCATCGCTCCCAAGAGCAGTATGCGCTCGAGATCCTCGACCGCGCGGGCATGCTAAACTGCCATCCCGTGTCCACTCCTGTCGACACCACCACCAAGCTTTCCGCCACTGAAGGCCCTGCCTTTCATGATCCATCTCTATACCGGAGTCTTGCTGGAGCATTGCAGTATCTCACTCTCACACGGCCCGATTTTTCCAACGTCGTACAACAGTGATGTCTATTCATGCATGATCCCCGGGACAGTCACTTCCAGCTAGTGAAGCGGGTTCTACGATACGTTGGTGGCACGGTTTATTTCGGGCTGCACTTCCACCGATCCACTACCGGTGATCTTACCGCGTACTCCGACGCGGATTGGGCTGGCTGCCCAGACACCCGTAAGTCCACCTCGGGCTTTGCGGTTTTCCTCGGCGCCAACCTCGATAGCTGGTCCTCGAAGTGCCAGAACACCGTGTCTCGGTCCAGTGCGGAGGCCGAGTACAGAGACATCTCCAATGCTGCCGCCGAGTCGTGCTGGCTTCGGCAACTCCTCACGGAGCTGCGTCGTCCCCCGCCACGTGCCACCATTGTTCTCGCAAAATGTCGGCGCCAGATATGTCCGTAATCCTGCAGCACCAGCGTACCAAGCACATCGAGAAAGATCTTCACTTCGTTCTCGGACGAGTCTCCCTCAGCGAGGTGCGTGTTCTCCACGTACCGACGACATCCCAATTCCCGGACATCTTCACCAAAGGATTGCCGACGAGCGTCTTCATCAACTTCCGGACCAGTCTCAACGTCGGTGAGCACTATGCTTCGACTGCGGGGGGTGGGGGTGTTGGAAGACCGACACATGGCCTCGGTTGTCAGGAGGACAACGGCCTCGCCCAGGGCGCTCGGGAGGGACGGCGCCACGCACACGGATCGCTCGGGAGGAACGGCACCCACGCGTGAATGCGCGCCCACGACTCCATCCACGTTGTGATCCCCTCCTTCTCTCACGATATTGTTGTAACTGATCTTATCGTGTGTACCTCCGCATGTATTTAAACACTCTGTGTATGATCAATGAATATAGGCATAGTTCACCCGTCTAACTTGGTAAACCACGGCCATTCCCAACGCACACACCAGCCATACCTTGGACGCCTGCACGCACGCATGCCCCATAGACAGATATGTGTACACCGTGCCTGGGCCACACACACACACACACACACACACACACACACACACACACACACACACACACACACACACACAAACAAACTGGTCCTTGTCACACATGCATGGGCGCACATGCCTCACACAGGCGCTCTCGACCATGGCCGTGCACACGCAGATGCAGACGTCCAGCGATGCGCGGTTGCACATCAAACGTGACCATGCGTGCAAAGAGTCTGCACGAGATTACACTGCTGTGTGCCTAGATGAGCTGGTAGAACAACTTGCAGGATATTATTGGTGTGCTACTTGTGTAAGGCACGCCAATGAACTGGCACGTAGTTTCCTATAGATTATACTTCTCCACGACTAATGTGATTATGCTTCCTATGGGGATCGATGCACCATGACGTTCAACCATGTAGTTATCCCATTTATATGTTCTCACAATCACGCCTGCAAAAATAGGCCCTTAAAATGCAAAGCACAATACATCATATGTTAGAATATGAATATGGTGAGATTTGAAAAATGCAATGCTGGGTTCTTTAAGAAAAAAGAAACAGATGGCATAATCCTGAAGGTGAACATATCAGTTACATAATTCCACAGAGAAAGATACAGAGAACACATATCACTAACAGGATGTCTAGTGATTTTGGTAGCACCAGAATTATTAAGAGAAATAAACAATGACTACTCTTGCCTTGATCTCTTTAATGGGGAGGTCACCTCATCATCATCCTCATCATCCTCACTTAAATCGTCAAGTGGAGTGATATACGTTGTAATTGCAACATCCTCATTCTCTGGCAACTGCATTACCTCATCCACTCGCTGGAAACTCACGTACTTCAAGCCAAACATATCATGTTTCTTCTTGCATAGCTTATCAACATGATCCAATTTTGGTAAGCTGATGTAGATATCTCCGTTGACATCAAATGCAGAACAATAATTGTTATTTGTGAGACTCCTGACCACATGCATCGCGATGTAGCACTTGTCGTCGGAACGTGGTTCCACATCAACTTTGAAAACATTATTAACCGGCCCAACTTCAATCTCTAGCTGCATAATGGTGGCCATTGACAACGTGACTCTAAAATGCTCTGCACTACAAATTAAAGGAAATTTACAATGTTGTGAAGTTAGCAAACACGAAGCATGTAACTTATAGTATCTTATTAGACAAATGTATCATCAAAACTGGCAGCATATGCAGATCCTCGGTCGATATTAGAACTAGGATAAGGAAATCTGTCACACATATAATAAATCCCCAAAACTAAATAAATCAAACTGTGCAATCCCTACAAACTTTCTCTTTTCACCTAAAGGGCAGTTTGTGTAAGATATCTTGAAAAAATACAAGAGTTTGTGTTGTTGAAATAATAATACAAGCCAGTCCCAGAGGACAAAACCTGAAAATTTAATAAAAAATACAACTTTTTAATTGATGAAGGTTTTCACAAACATCTCAAGGAACTACACGCGTCCAGAAACACCACGATCAAAGATAGAAAATAATAGTTCAATACTAGATCTATTCTGAAAATGAATATTGAAGAGTTTGTCAAGGATATGTATGAACTGAACAAACCCGAAAACAACTCGAGAAAAAATAATCTAGATCTAATCTAAAACAAATCAACTATGAAGGGTTTAAAAGCATATGGCGGAACCGAACATGCCAAAACACCATGATAAAAGATAGGAAATCCTAGATCTATTCTAAATATAAAAAATGAAGGGTTTGAAAGCATATAGAGGAACTGAATCTATGGGAAAGAACCAAGATTAAACAGGATTGAGAATCTTAGATCTATTCTGAAAATGAAGTGGTGAAGGGTTTAAAAGAATTGGTAGGAACTGGATGCACCAAAAAATACCACAACAAAAGATAGATAATCATAGATCTGTTCTGAGAATAAGTAAAGAAGGGTGTGACAAATATCTGTCAGAACTAAATTTACCTAGAAAACACCATGATAAAGGATTGAAAATCCTAGATCTGTCGTGGAAATGAATGATGAAAGATGTAGAATCATCTCTATAGGAATCAAACGTAACCAGAAACACCACAATGATAAGCAGCTAGAAAAATACTAGATCTATTTTGAAAATCCTAGATCTATTTCGAAAACAAATTTAGTGCCAATCTTTTTTGTGTAAAAATGAATGAAGTGCCCATCTGTTGCGTTAAGCAACACATCTCTTCAAATTATCTGGCAAAATCCATTCCACAAGTTGGCGAACTCCACAAAAAAAGTTGGGATGATATTGGATCGAAAAAAATCGTATCAATTCTCCGGACAAACTCACGAGCAAGACTGCAGAGAAGTTGGCAAAAGATAGGACGAAAAATAACAGAGCACAAACCCCATAATCTAGCTCGGCTAGAATTCCATTAAAATAATCAGCCCGGTGGCGACGACGTGCATGCAAACGGGCCAGAGTTGCAGCGTACCTTTTCTTTTTTCCTCGTCGCAGGGGCGCCATCGTCGACGGTCAGGTACCTACGCACAACTACAGCGCGTTCGTTGCTTCTCACGTTGTGATGTGACGGGTTGTGGTGGAGGCGATACGGTGGATCTGGCTGTTTATATAAAGCGAGCAGGCTGGAACAAAATGGCAAGCCTTGAATGCATTGATAAGGATTAGAATAATGGGAGGGAAACAGCTAAGGATTTTGGCGCTGAGGCAAAATGGGACATTGTCATTTAAAGGGAGCTCATTTTAGAAAGAGATAATGACAGGCCTATCGAAAAGAAAAGGGAACGCGTGGAAACAAGCTGTGAATTGCCAATAAACACATGGCTACCTAAACAACCATCCCTTGGAAGGACTTGCCCAGGATGAAAAAGCAAGCAATCATGAGAGTTTATTTTTATATACCAAGCACCCACTGCCCAGGGCTTATACAGCCTCAAGCATGGGCTTAAACAACCAAGGCATTATTTTCCTCGAGAAAAGAAAAATGGTGCATCTCTATGCATTTATCCATAGAAAAACAGTAATGAGAACCGGCGAACGTTCGTTGGGAGGAAGGCCCCAGCAAACGCCCGCACATCCATAGGATCTAGATCGCACGGATGGCAGTTTCTGAAGAAAAAAAATTGTCCCACAACAAACTAACAGCCATGCACTAACATTAAAATGCCACCCCACTAACACTAAAAATACCATCCGCGTCGTTAGCAAATGCACATCAACCGGTCGCTGGATATTGACGTCCTAGAGAAAATGATTAGTTTTTACAGACCTACAATCAGGGAGGTGTCATATATCGCCTTCAGCTAGTCCTGCTCCTCAGCACGTCTGCCCAGTTCTTTTGGCAGCCACCCATAAGCCCCAAAAGAACTGGGCTATCAATGCTGCTTCTAATTGCTAGAGTGTTACTTGTACATCTCTGATCGCTAGCTTCTAGTTGGGTTTTTGCCTTTCGGTTTTTGCTTTTCGCACTCTTATATTATATTTATTGATGTTGAAATAAAGACGAAGTTTGATTGAACAGTATTTGAAAAAGTCATGAATGTAAGTAAATGTTCTATTATACGCTGAACCAGTCTTTAATATACAATCTATATTTCTGAATACACTGTGTGTATTTTTGTATACGGGCTGAACATTTATTTAATATGAACTAAAGAATATTTTAATATACAGTGAAACTTCTATGCATGGTGTACTTTTTCTTATTATACACAAAAACTATTTTAAAACACATACCGAACAATTGTTCACGCATTCAAAAGAAATCATGCTTTAATAAAATATTCACGATATTAAGAATTTGTTAGAAGATTTTAAAAAACGTCACAATTTTTTATAAAATAAAAAATGTTCACAAATTTAAAAAAGTTCAGAATTTCTTTTAGAAAAGTAAAGAAAAGGAAGGAAAAAACGACAAAAACACAAACACAAAACTAAAAAACAGAAGAATACCTCAAGATCGTTATTCTCGCCAAGCATTCCAAATCACCATCTTTTAAGCCAGCTGACAAGATCGTCTAGTTCCATGTCCATCTAGAGGACTCATCCAAAATGAACACTATTGGAACTAGCCTGGATGCCACACTGGACGTGCCGCACAACATATTTCTTCAAAAAACTAGGATATATTTGTCTGGCACCCTTCTGATCTGCCAGGTATCCCATGAAATATCGCAGAGGATAGCGTGAACCTAACTGGCGGATTTGAACCAATCTAACAGGTGTTCTGCAGGTTCTCTGGACCCAAACGACAAGCTACGGGAGAAGGACTAGCCAAACTATGGGGCCAGATTGGTTGGCAAACCTGGTCATTGTACCCAAGAAGGACAAATCATGGCAGTTGTGCATCGATTTCAAGGATGTCAACAAAGCCTGCCCTAAAGGATGCCTACCCCTTCCTCGAGTTCACCAGATCATCGATGCCATGACTGGCCACGATCTGTTATGCATTCTGGATGCATACTCGAGCTAGCATCAAATCAATACGAAGGAATCCAACCAGGAAGCAACAGGCTTGATTACTCCCCTACGCTCTGGTTCAACATTATGCCCTTTGGGATAAAAAATACAAGCGCAATTTACCAGCGACAACGAATGATACAAACATGCATGCACACACAGATCGGCAAGACTGCCGAAGCCTCTGTGGACCATGTGGTTGTTACTACCAGGCAGACCAACACCGCAATCCATGACTTCGGCGGGATATTAAAAAATATCCATGCATATGCTATCAAGCTGAACCCGTAAAAATGTGTCTTTAGTGTTCCATCTGGCAAGCTCCTTCGTTTAATTGTCTCTCAAAGAGGCATTGAAGCAAACCCCGACAAAATCAGGGCGCTAGCAGGGCTAATCACACGTACTGAGCTCTGAGATATCCAAAGACAGGTTGGATGTGTTGCCTCCCTGAGCCGTTTCACATCCCGCATTGGCGACAAGGCACTGTCCATTTATTGGCTGCTTAAACAGATTGAGTGCTTCAAGTGAACCGTCAAGGCTATTTCGGCTCTCGACGAAATCAAAACACTACTGGACACTAGTCCTGTCTTAGCTGTTCATCACCCCAGCGAGCCAATGTTATTATACATCCCAGCAACTAACCATGCAGTAAGCGTCATTCTAATCATCGAGCGAGCCATGGAGGGCCACATTTCCGAGGTACACACATTGTGTAAAATGAGGTACCCACATTACAAGAAGATACCCTTTGCGGTTTTTATGGCTTCTCGAAAAATAAGGCACTATTTCCAAGATAGCTCGATATTTGTGGCCTCCGAAGTGCCACTGAACGACATTATAAATAACTAGGACGCCACCAGTTTGTGTCATGGAATTGGCCATTGAGCACCTTCCTTTTGAAATCCTCTATTGACCATGTCGGGCTATTAATTCCCATGTGTTGGCCAATTTGGTCACCGAATGGACAGAAGCCGAGCTCCCTAGAGAGCACGCAGCCTATTCCAACTAGTAATGTACTTTGATGGTTCCAAAAGGCTCGCCGGGTTAGGAGCATTTGTGGTTCGCGTCTCACGCACTAGCGAAACCATGAAGTACATGTTCCAGATCATGTACACCGACTCCAATATTGCTGTAGAATACCAAGCATTGCCTCATGGACTTCAAATGGAAGTATCTATGGGTATTCAATGACTAGAGATCCAAGGCGATTCCACCCTTGCGATCTCTCAGTTCAACGGTGCTTTCCATGCCAAGGACCCACCAATGTCAGCGTACTGGAATAGAGTGATGACCATGTCGGCTCGCTTTGTGGCCTAGAATTTCATCACATACGGCAGGATAACAATCAAGCCGCAGACACGTTGGCGAGGATAGGAGAACGGCGCAAACTTGCTCCCCAAAATAACTTTCTAGAACGGTTGTTCAAATCATTCGTCAAGTGGGCAAGGTGTGGCTGATTCAAGCAAACTAGTCGAGGAACCTACTACCGATTTGATCACCAGGAAATAGTTGGGGGCTGAGAGCTAGAAGAAACATACTCAACCACTAAGAGCATGGAAGTAATTACGCTATGGACCGAGCTGCACCTTGAATATTTGATAAGCAAAGAAAAACCCGAGGAACATACGGAGACATGGCGCATCTTTTGATGATTTGTCTCTTATACCATCACTGAAGGAGAACTCTACAAACATAGACTTATCGGCATACTATAACGCTGCATTTCTGAAGAGGAAGGGCAACAGGTCTTATAAAAAGTTCACTCCGGCATGTGTGGGCACCATGCAACACCTCAGACCTTGGTAAGCAAGGAACTCGGAGTAAGCTTTTACTAGCCCACAACAGGGCCGAAGCACGAGACTTGGTCAAGAAGTCTGCCGGATGCCAGCTCTTCGCTAAAAGGAGCCACTTGCCAGCCATAGACCTAATAATAATCCCAATCACATGGCTGACTGCGGTCTGGGGGTTGGACATGGTCGGACCACTCCATAAAGGAAAAACCGGAAAAAAGTATCTTTTAGTTATGGTCGACAAGATCACCAAATGGATTGAGGCAAAACCTCGGCCTTGGCAAAAGCTAAATCTGCGATTTACTTCATCTTGGTGTTGTACACTGTTATGGGATGCCTCACAGCATCATAACAGACAAGGATCAAACTTCACGGCTGAAGAGGCAAAATCATGGTGTATTAAGCACAATATCAAACTTGATTACGCTCCATCTACCACCCACAAACGGGCAAGTAGAGCGAGCCAATGGATTGATCCTAAGTGGTATAAAACCATGCTTGGTCCGATCTCGCGAAGCTGATAACAAATGTGTCGAGGAGCTTAACTCGTGTTATGGAGTTTGCGACAACGCCAACATATCCACTGGCTACGCACCATTCTTTATGGTGTATGGTCCTGAAGCCATTTTGGCCGGTGACCTCATTCACGACTCACCTCGGGCACGCTTGTATGAGGAAAAGGAGGCCAAACAAAGGCGACTGGACGATCTAGACGCCATGGATGAAGAATGAGACGTGGCTAAAGCACGATGCGCCTTGTCTAAGTAGCAGTTACGGTGCTACCAGCAGCACGAGGTCCGAAAAAAGGCCTTCAACATTGGGGATTTAGTGTTACGACTTCACCCTGACAAGAACGGTAAGCACAAATTATCAGCCACTTGATTGTCTCGTGATTAGCAAAAATTTTGGATCGCGCACCAGATCACAACAGGTTTTAAGTTTTAGTTTCTGCAACTTATGATTTTGTCGGTCGCTCTTACCAAGTTTGAAAAATTGAAACTGAAGGAAGTTTTAAAAACTCATCAAAATATATTCAAAATGGATCTCATTTGAAAGCCCCTCGTCACCGAAAACATAAATATTTAAAAACAAAACTTAATTTGGAATTTTGGTATGAAAGATTGAAAATCGAAAGTCCAAAGAAAAACTGGGCTGCGTGCCCCCGCTCTTGCGTACATTCTACAAAGCACCTCCCTAGGAAAGAATACAGCTTCATATATATGCTTGATAAATAAATAGATCCTGATTTGTGAAGTTAATATTGAAGATGACACTAGGATCTAGGAATGATGACGTCCATTCGAGAATGTGGAGGAAGTGAGAACTACAATTGCAGATCTATTCCCAGAAGAAGAATTCCCACGAAGTCACACAGGGGTCAGGGAACCAGGATTACCACTTCAAGGCCTACAACTACATCCTCCAAACTACTAAGTTGGCCAAAAAAAATTGCTAGTAGGCGTCACAGTGTCAAAAGAAGAGCGGTATAAAGCCATAGTAGTAATGCAATCACATTGTTGGTTGTCGCTTGTAGAATAATCTTTACTTTCTGTTTATTGCATCCTTCTGTCCACTTAGGATAATTAGAGAGAGGCTTGCCACTTTACTTGAGCCCTACTTCGGTACAACCCCTCCTAATAAAACGTATAAATGGGCAGTATAGTCTTTTCACGCCCCACCTATACATACGTCGCAGGTTCTGTTTGACTGATGCGCTCGCGACTGGGCCGGCCCATTATCGCATGAAAAGTGTCAAAATAAATACCCATAAGAAAATAACCAGCACAAGGGTTCGAACCATGCACCTCAGTATGGTAGACGCTCATCGCTAGCCAGTCCACCTGAGTTGGCTGTCAAATAAAGAAACGCTAGCTATAAGAATGACAACAACGCCAGTCCACAGTTTCTTTTTCTTTTTTCTTTTCTTTTTTGTTTCTTTTTCCTATTCATGTTTTTTTCAAAAGTTTAATACTCTTCTTTTAAAGAAATCATAAAATGTTCGTTTTTTCCACTTTTGTTCATAAATTGATTAAATATAACATTTCAAAAATAGTAAAAAATAAAAAATATGTTCGTGTCCTTAAAAGATTGTTCAGAATGATACAACATGAACATTTTTTGAAAAGTATGATTTTTTTTTTGAAAACCAACAATTTTTAGAAAACACAAACAACAATTGGAATTTTCGGACATTTTTTCAATAAGTCTAAGAAAAATAGAAACTAAAAAGGTTTATTGAATTTCCTCAAAAAAATTCTGAATTTGTGAACAAAAAATTGAAAGGAGGGACATTTTTTAAATTCTGAACAAATTTTGAAATCGCGAAAGTTATTTGAAACTCCACGAACATTTTTTGAATATGTGAATAAATTTTGGAAAACGTGTACTTTTTTGAATTTGTGAGAGCATTTTGTAAACTAGAACATTTGTTAAATTGTGAAACTTTTTGTAGGCGGCAACATTTTTTTAAGAGTAGAATACACCATAAGTCTTAAAAATATTCAGTGTGTGTCATATTAGTCCGAATACTATGTAATGCATATATGGGTCCTAAAAGTTTGCCAAGTGTGTTGTCCACATTCCTATCCACGCTGCATAAGTTTTGACTTGCACGGGGTGGGAGGTTGACTACTTTGATGTGACGCAACAAATCTTGCATCAGAAGGATCAATATCCTTGCCCCACAGTCCTATCCACACTGCATCAGTTTATCGGCCATTTATCCCAGAAGGGTCGGTTTGGGAGCTGCTCGTTACTCGACATCCCTTACATGGCCCCAATTGTTTAATGGCCCTGCATGACCACTACTAGGAAAAGGGCTATAGATAGGATTGATTCTAATGGCGCACCGTGGGTGCAGTGCGCCACTACTATATACTAATGGCGCACCTGTTCCTCATACGCCATTAGAGTGGAAGACACTAATGGCGCACGGCGGACAGAGTGCGCCATTAGTATGAATTTCTTTTTTTTCCATTTTCCCATACATACTAATGGCGCATGAATCAACCAATGCGCCATTACTATATATAACTTCTAATGGCGCACCGGCCTGGATGTGCGCCATTCATCAGATCCCCTCCATCTCGATCTCGATCCCCTCCATCTCGATCTCGATCCCCTTCATCTCGATCTTGATCCTCCATCTCGATCGCACCAAGACCTCCCGCTTAGCTCTACCCATCGCAACCTCCCGCTCCACCGCCGAGCACTGCCCGGCCCCCAAGCACCCGCACATTTTGAACATATTTTTATTTTTTTTACTATTTTTATAAAAATATTACACTGTTATAATTTAAACAAGTTTGATAAACACAAATAAATATAAAAATAGCATTTAAAATGCATAAAAATATTACTGTTATGATTTAAACAAGTTTGAACATATTTAAACACAAGTTTGAACATATTTAAAATGCATATTATCAGATCCCCTCCATCTCGATCTCGATCCCCCTCCATCTCGATCGCACCCGCACCCTCCCCCGCTAGCTCTACCCATCGCAACCCTCCCCCGCTCCACCGCCGGAGCACCGGCCCGGCCCCCCGCGCGCACCCGCACATTTTGAACATATTTTTATTTTTTTTACTATTTTTATAAAAAATATTACACTGTTATAATTTAAACAAGTTTGATAAACACAAATAAATATAAAAAACAGCATTTAAAATGCATAAAAAATATTACTGTTATGATTTAAACAAGTTTGAACATATTTAAACACAAGTTTGAACATATTTAAAATGCATATTATCAGATCCCCTCCATCTCGATCTCGATCCTCCATCTCGATCGCACCAAGACCTCCCCGCTTAGCTCTACCCATCGCAACCTCCCCGCTCCACCGCCGAGCACTGCCCGCCCCACAAGCACCAAGACATTTTGAACAAATTTTTATTTTTTTACTATTTTTATAAAAATATTACACTGTTATAATTTAAACAAGTTTGATAAACACAAATAAATATAAAAAACAGCATTTAAAATGCATAAAAAATATTACTGTTATGATTTAAACAAGTTTGAACATATTTAAACACAAGTTTGAACATATTTAAAATGCATATTACTGTATCCCCCTCCATCTCGATCTCGATCCCCCCATCTCGATCTCGATCCTCCATCTCGATCGCTTCCCCAGACCTCCCCGCTAGCTCTACCCATCGCAACCTCCCCGCCCATCACTTGAGCACTGCCCGCCCCAGCAAGACCGGCACATTTTGAACAAATTTTATTTTTTTACTATTTTATAAAAAATATTACACTGTTATAATTTAAACAAGTTTGATAAACACAAATAAATATAAAAACAGCATTTAAAATGCATAAAAATATTACTGTTATGATTTAAACAAGTTTGAACATATTTAAACACAAGTTTGAACATATTTAAAATGCATATTCAGTATCCCCTCCATCTCGATCTCGATCCCCCATCTTGATCTCGATCCTCCATCTCGATCGACCCGCACCTCCCGCTAGCTCTACCCATCGCAACCCTCCCCGCTCCACCGCCGAGCACTGCCCGCCCCCAGCAAGACCAAGACATTTTGAACATATTTTTTATTTTTTTTTACTATTTTATAAAAATATTACACTGTTATAATTTAAACAAGTTTGATAAACACAAATAAATATAAAAACAGCATTTAAAATGCATAAAAATATTACTGTTATGATTTAAACAAGTTTGAACATATTTAAACACAAGTTTGAACCCCCATCTCGATCTCGATCCCCCATCTCGATCTCGATCCTCCATCTCGATCGACCCAAGACCTCCCCGCTAGCTCTACCCATCGCTACCTCCCGCTCCACCGCTGAGCACTGCCCG